>PNEQ01024416.1:0-14984 GCA_003012365.1 Medauroidea extradentata | reverse complement strand
CCGGTATGTTGTGCACACTACACAGAGTGAGCGTTATATTTCTGTGCGCCAGTACGCTTCAGCAGTAAGGCTCACCGGTATGTTGTGCACACCACACAGAGTGAGCGTTATATTTCTGTGCGCCAGTACGCTTCAGCAGTAAGGCTCACCGGTATGTTGTGCACACTACACAGAGTGAGCGTTATATTTCTGTGCGCCAGTACGCTTCAGCAGCAAGACTCACCGGTTATGTCGTCCACACACCAGGTACAATGAAGACGGCCATCTTGGTGTACATACCAACCACACGAAGGCAGAAGCGCTGAAGGCTGCACAAACACGTGAATATCGCCTGAACCTAGTCTCTACGTGCAAGTTATTGTACTATGTGCATAGTCTTCTCGCCAATATAACTATGGATCAACCCGTGGCTACATCGCCAGTCAATGTCATTAAATTGTTATTACTGTTCTGCTCTGCAGGGTTATACTTTCACAACAATATGCAACAAGATGCTCAGACTTAATAAGGTCTGATAAAAAAAAAACAATTTGTCGTCTTTTTCAACAGCAAGATAACAATGTATTGATGGAGAACCTGAACTTAGCGCACACACGTGTAGCTTTGTTATAATGTTGTTCCTAGGTTGGTAACACTCGAGCACGTTCGCTAGTTGTAGAATAAACATCTGCGCAATTTTACACACCGCTCTAAGCTGCTTAGACAGCTGACTGTCTTCATTACAATGCTAGCAAGCACGTTGGTATATAACCTTCCAATGCTCTAACATTATAAAACGTTAGAATTCCGGAAATATAGTTTCAAATTACTATGTTTGATCCTAAGAATGACAAAAATACCGGCGCGACTTTTAACCACAAACTTTATTGTCAACTAATGAGACGATCAATATCTTAGTCTTAGTGCCAGCACTGTTGTTCTATGCTACAGTCTTATCACCATGATATGGGTACTGTATATTGTTTATGAGTACAGTGAACCAATAGCATGCATGCATGCATGTAAACACTCACTGACTCCACTATTACCTTGTCACATGTACAACTGTCCCCCTCACTGGAGCAGCCGACAATGTACAGGTAGCTGAGGAGAGAGTGTAAGCCAACGTGTAGGATGTTGAACTGCGAAATTTCCAGGTCTGCAGTCGTAACATTCAGGTTGTTGTTGTTATCAGTTCTCACGCATGTTAACTGAAGGAATATTATTGTTGTAGATACCACACTTCTGTTATACGGTCAACAGTCTGTCCAGTTAGTTTGTCGATATTATCTCTATTCTTCCTACAACGATCTGTCCCGCAGAAGTAACATCACGTACTTAAAAAAAATATGTTCTCTGCTTTCTTTACAAAACAGATTTTTACATTGCATAACAACTTGCTTTTGGAACATTTTATATAGTACCGACAACTTAACAAGGCAGTTGTCTCCATTTTAACACAAGTGTGGTACATACAATAGTACTTAACTTTCTTAGTACTCTACGGCGATACATATTACACAATCACGTCGTACAGACTATGAGCTGAACAAGGAATGACGGTGCAGATGTAAATCTCGTTGTCTGACAATAGAACAGAAAGAAGCCCGGAATTGTTTCTTTGAAATGTGAGTCGAGTGAACTAATGTAGCAGACGGTCGCATATTTGTTCGTGGACGTCCTCAAAGTTAAATGTCAGTGGTAAATATATTAAAACTGCTGTTTGTCTGCAGTTAACTTTAGGGAAAATGTCGCAATGCAAAATGATTTATACCGTTGAGTGATCTGGTTTAGACATCTGTTAATTTGCCGGAAACCACTGTATTTCCATTTAATTCCAGATAACATCGTTTCAATAAATGTGCATGTTTGGAGCAAAACAAATAAGGGCTTGTTCACATTGCGCTTGACAATCTCCTGTCCTGGTTGTCGAAGTTCAGATAAACAGCGCGTCCATATTTGCAAGTTATCTCTGCATTTCCTGTGATATCACAAGCGCTTATTTTGCATGACATTATCTGTAATCTTTCCTAAACTCGCGTCATTATTGTTTCTTCCATTTAATATTTTAAAATGATCTTGTGCAGATGTTAGAGTGAATGACATGGAACACAGTATTTATACAGCGCGTTAATGAAAGTATGTTACAAACTTTGACAGATGATTCCTGCTAAAAATGAGGTAAAGTTACATAATACGAATTTTTTTGTTGGCGCACGTTTTAAAGATAAAATTGGCGTTTAAAAATTGAACTAGAGAACTGAATTTTATTAATAGATTCTGAAGTAATGTAACTGAAATAATGAGTTTCTGGGTGTGGTTTATTTATACGTAACAAGATCTGCAGTCTGTGTAAATAAGGTGTCGAATACATGTCACCTTCATTATATTACGGGATTGATTACGCCGTTTGTCACCATAGAATTAGTTATTATTGCATTTTATGACACGGTTTGTTTTGAAAATCCTCAATGAACAAAATAGGTAGTTGCAACACCCTCAAGTGAACAGTTTTTGATAATAAATAAAATGTGAATACTGAAAGGTAGGCAACACGCGATACACAGGGGGTTTGAATGAATGTTACACCAGTTAGTGATGAGTGGACAGAGGACACGAATGTACACGTTGTCCAGTAGTTTGAGGTTTGTGTGCGTTAAAAGCACGTAATGAAGACAAGACATTTGCCGTGATACTAGAAGGCCGTACTACGAGGGGATTCTCTGAACAGCACCAACACTTGCACTAATAATAACCACAAAGACGGGGTGGGTAAGAAAATGTTGATTACTTGACATTAATTAACCGACATTTATTGACTAACGATACCAAAATAGTAGCCTCAATAGGGTTTGTTACTGCTACGCCCTTCGTGAATAACCTACGTAGCGCTTTGTTGTATTACACTCCCTCAAAGCAATACAAGTGTTGTGTACTTACATTGAAACGAAAACAAGCATGTTGCAATGTACATGACAAAGGCAACTTCAAACTACGATCAATGGTGTGCTGGCTCCCATTAACATTACTTTCGTGTGGAAACTGTTTGCTGCCTTACTGTTCTGCAACAAGTGATGTTTATGAGATGAGCTTGTTGCTGTCTTATTCCTATGCAAAACTAATGTCCCGCAAGAAATGTGCGCATACGTTATTCACTGCCACATACAATCAACAGGTGAATGTGGCGAAACATCAGTAGCGCAGTGACAATGGACAGATACAAACTAGCGGGGCTGACCAACATTGTCTTTATTTATGGTGAAGCAAAGTGCAGTGGAAGATTAGCTGCACTAGCGTATAGCGCAAGATATCCAAACAGACGGCACCCAGCGCATACAATGTCTGCAAGAACCGTCAATCATGTGCGAGATAGGGAAGTCTCCTACCAACATCGGTGGTGTGCAGGCGGCGAAGCGTACACCACACTTTGAAGAAAGTGTTCTGAACATAGTTGACGATGAACCATCAACCAGCACACGTGTCATCGCACGTACATTGGTTGCATCTCATGTGACGGCGTGGAATGTGTTGCATGAGTAGCAGCTTCGACAGCAAGCATTACAGCCACGTGACTTTCCACCCAGGTATAAGTTCTGTGTGTGGTTTCTGCAGAAGACAGCACGTGAAGCTGACTTTTCCAGACGAAGCCTGTGCCACACGCCACGGTTACTTCAACAACCACAATAGACATGTGTGGGCGACATGCGACGATCGTAACATTTCACCAAGAGAGGTTATCCGTCAACACGTGGGCTGGTATAGTCCATGATCACTTAGTAGGACCATACGTGTTACCAGCACGTGTTGATGGCTATTTGTACCAGCGCTTCCTACAAAACACACTTCCAGAGTTGCTGGAAGACGTACCACTTGCGATACGTAACCACACGTGGCTACAGCATGATGGGGCACCATCACCAATGTTCGTGTGAGTACCTCAACCAAGTATTTACAGAGAAGTGGATAGGTAGGGAAGACCCTGTCGAGTGGCCTGCGCGCTCCCCTGATGTCACCCCTGGACTTCTACGTGTGAGGTCACGTGAAGAGTCTAGGCTACGAGACTGCAGTAGACACGGTGCAAGATCTACTGGCACACATTATAGCAGCCGGTGAAGAGACGCCAACATTCTCCAGCGTGTGATGTCCTTACAGCAGCGATACAATGCCTGTACTAATGAAGGTGGCCAGACTTTCCAGCATCTCTTGTGATATTATTGTACAAACTAGCTTTTGTCCGCGGCTTTGCTCGCGTATAATTTGGCCCTCGAAACACTTTGAAAGATGACGTAGTACACCTCCTGTACACTTGCGTTGGCGACTTGTAAGTAGAGCCTTCTGCCCTCTTTATGTTTCTGGGACCTGGGACCCCCAATTGCAGCGTCATGTAGTGGAGTTATCGAGGAATAGACAATTTTCATTGTTGCGGGAATTCATAGTATTAGTATGCATGTATGTGTGTATACATATGTATTTTTTTAGTTATTTTGCTATTCGGGGCGCTGTCGAATCCAAAAATCAGAAATAATTAAAATCTCTCCAGCCATTCTTTAGTTATAAATGTTTTATGTGTATAAAAATAAAGATAATTATGAGTTGTGCATTATGGGTACATTACGCGCTCAACCAACATACAGTTTGCCACTATAGTGTAACATTCATTCAAATCTCCTGTGTATCGCGTGTTGCCTACCTGTCAGTATTCACATTTTCTATTTTCTCGAAAACGGTTCACTTGAGATTGTTACAACGAGGCTACCTTTTTTGTTCATTGAGGATTCCAACAAATGCAATGGCAACTACTTCCATGGCGACAATTAGCGTGATCAACGAACCCCATAATGTAATGTAGGTGACGTGTATCCGACACGTTATTTGCACAGATTGCAGATCTTGTTGCTAATAAATCACACCCAGAAATTCATTCTTTCATTTACATTAGTTTAGGATCTATTAAAAAATTCTGTTGTCGAATTCAATTTTCAAACGCAAATTTGACCCTTAAAATGTGCGCCACTGGAACATTTGTATTATGTAACTTTACCTCTCTTTTTTATTTTTACCAGGAATCATCTCTCAAACTTTGTAAAGTACTCTCATCAACACGATGTATACTTTATGGTTAATTAATAAATATTTGAAACTAACATTAGAAGAATATTTCAACTCATGCATTTAGATTAAAACTTAATGTCATAAGCATATATCGGTACTAGTCAATGTGCGACACAGACAGAGCTGATGTTAGAAATGGTTGATTAAGTTTAGGTTGATAGCAAACTGTACAGGAATTGTAAAACAAACGTGGTGAATGAGTCAGTGAGCTTAACGTCTCATCGACAGCGAGGTTATTAGATAGGACAGGACTACGCTTACACACGGTATTAAGGAAGGATATGAACTGCGAAGAAGAATCAGCCATGACCTTTGTTAAGGAACCTTTCTAAGAGCGAAGTCAAGAAAACTCGGAAAAATGAAATTCTCATGGTCGAAACAAGGTGTTGAACACGGGACCTAAAGATATTTGCAAGGAAAATTGCCACGACAGTTTCCAGAAGTATCAAAGACTGTACATGATTACAAGAGAGATGTGCTTGTTGTACGGTAGAAGTAGACAGAGGTAAGGTAGGAGATAGAACCTCGTGACGACAATAACTAACGTTAGCGCGCTACGAGATGACATGAATGCTTCTATGCACATTCAGTGTTACTACTTCTACACTCACATGTCTCGTCAACTACAACGTCACACAGACATACTTCTCAGCAGTGGCGGTGCAAGGTATTCTTGACAGACATT
Organism: Medauroidea extradentata; assembly: GCA_003012365.1. Lineage (NCBI taxonomy): Eukaryota > Metazoa > Arthropoda > Insecta > Phasmatodea > Phasmatidae > Medauroidea > Medauroidea extradentata. Next base: position 9,208 of record PNEQ01024416.1, on the reverse strand, counting down.
TATTTCAGAGTTTTTTTTAACGACTTATCATAGCGTATTCAAAAAAAAATGTGGATTTTAGGGACTATTGAAGTGGTTTTCGAGTCTAATTATTAAATATACAGTTGGCAGAAACTGTAATATTTTTTTGTATTAAAAGTTAGTGTGGGTACAAATGCCTATATTGTCCCTTCCCCCTGCTGTAGCGATGGGACAATGTTCCCCTATCGCTCCTCTCCACAACCACTGTTTCTCAGCCATGTTGTTGAGGTGGTTGCCTACCTTATCTACGTGCTGGTAGCAAGTGAGCGACAAGGAGACACAGTACATGCGTCACGCCTTGTCCTAGCCTCTACGAGATATTCAGTGCTGACCTTATCATCTTATCACGTCATATTTAAGATTAATTGTATCGTACGTGCCTGTACCTTTACCTTTCTTATTCTGCGCCAATATTGTCATACCTCACGATGATCACAAAGCACTCGTCTCCGCAGTTTACAGCCAATAGGAAATATGCTTTACTGAATAGCGGTGAGTATGAACTGGGCACTCACATGATATTTGAACGTCATTCGTGCGTGTTGAGTAGTTACGTCATAATCTTGTACCGGCCGCCCTACTGCCTGTACAGAGCGCTACATTTATGTCGTGACTACGAATATATTGTACGAAACTACGTAGTGAACGATAAGCATGTATATGCATGCGTTACACTTTGTGATGCAGCACTCTATAGACTGAAAAAAAAAAACACTTCTGACGATGTTGATGTCTTTGAAACAGCATTTATGGCACGCGCGCCGTTTTATACGCACAATTTCGTCGTCGTCTGAAACGTGCTTTTTTACCGCAGTTTAACATATAATGTATGATACATGTTTAACATAATTCGAAAAAAAAAACTCTCTCTCTTCGAACACGTTGCGACGTTGTATAAGTATCAGATAGACAAATAATTGAGATAGTAGAGATGTTGATGTGTCAGTTATTGACAGTCGTGTATCCTCTCGCTGTATGTATGGCGTCGCAGGTGATTTGAGTTGAGAACACGCCGAGATTATCCTTCTTTCCGTTTGCTGGCGCGCAACATTTTAGAGTGCTTCAACATTTTTCAGAATGTTCTAACATTTCAAGAAAGTCCCAAAATGTTACAGAATGCTCTATGATGTTACAGAATGTTTTAGAGTGTTGTAAAAAGCTTTCGAATGTACCAGAGAGTTCAAGAATGTTGTAGAATGTTCTGTATTGTTCAAGAATATTTTTATTTTTGAATTTAAAATGGTGTTTGCTCAATTTAGTGCGTAAAAAAACTCTTACCCAGACAATGCTGGGCATTACAGTTAGTATTCAATAATACTGCCAAAATGGTTATCCCTGGATAAAGAAGTATGGTACAGAATATATTATACCGGACATATATTTGGTTTCACTTGTATCGTTGTCAGAAAACAGAACCAACAAGCCATCAGCATTGAATATGTACTGCAGTCTGACAACACACATGTACTAAAGTCCCACGTGTGATGCAGTGTTGCCAAGTTTCCGTATGTATTACTTGAGGCCAAACTTATCACATAGCTAAAAGTCGATTACGATAAAGCTGACATGTGCAACACAATTAACTCAGGGCTAGAATTCTTGATACACTGTCTTATTGTCACGATACAATAGGTCTCACGTGACTTAACAGCGTATTACAGCCAACCAGCATCGTCAAGTGTGACTTACACAAACATCACCCGCACAACCAACATAACCAGCATGTGTGTGGTTTTGCTTGTAAACTGGCAATTTAAACATCAGAGATATGTATTCTACAGTACTACATACAGTTCCTTCAACTGACTGAGCGAGAAATAGATGAAGCATTGACAAGAACTAGTACCAGAAGCTCAGCAGTGATATGTTAGTAGCGTGAAGTATAGAGGTATTGATGTAAATGTAGGGAACAAGGCTAGAGTAGTGACGTCACAGAGATAATACTGCTGAGAAGTGCCGGAGTTGTGAAGGTCTTCGCCCTCGCTATTATCCTCCCTGCTAGCCAGTTATCTCGCCAGCGATAAGCGACTCCTACCCTGCTCCCCTCATCAAGCAACTTCTCTCCCTTCTCCCTGCAACTATAATTGGATGTCCTCTCTCTACCCTCGTTAATTAGGACGAGTTTCTGGGGCCGCAAGTTTTAAACACGCACTTGAAGGGGATAGAGGCAGGGGAGGACATACACTTTAAATAGGCTCGATATGTTTTCTCTTCTTACAGCTGGGTTAAATGAAGCTTATGATATAATGCAGGCGAAAAGATTATGGAGGCTTCTTTGCCGTTAAATGAAAACTGCCCAAGTTTTTCTCGCAAGCATTATCGCGACTGTGCTAAGGACCGGGTAAGTGTGCGTGTACTCTAAGCTCGCACATTTCTCCAGAGATATTCACGGTACTATGATCAAAGCTCATCGTCCGCCGGTTAAAATCTCGAGTTGTGGGAGCCCCATCTTCCTGGAAGTTATCTGCAGAGAAGTTGCCGAGATCAGAGAGCATGAGGTCTGTTAACTTCTGTAGAGGACTGCAGAGTAGCTAGGACCCTCCTACAGGAGAAGATGGACACACTACGGACATTGTTAGCAGCGCCAAATTACACCAAACAAGTTTCAAGGACAGGTTCAGACACTCCACTTCCAGGAAAGGCGGACGACGGTTGCCCTCAAGATGTGAAGACTACGCAGATAACAGCCTGGATGTAGTTAACACAGGTGTAATCTGCACTTCTGCGATGCCACAGGACATTAGTTTGAAGCTTACTTTCTTTGAGAGTACAATACAATAACCTCGGTCAAACTACATGCCTACTTTATGTTTTAGACGCACCCTCTGTTAAGTATAGCACCGCTAAAAACCTATTTATTTTCGGGGAAAATATATATCGAATCGCGAGCTTAAGGAAGTGCAAATACCGGTCAAGAAAAGTTAATTCACAAACACTTCACTGGTAAAGGTTATCGAACTTGTGTACAACATTGAAGAATTATAAATGGTATGCTACTATACATCAGCAATTGACATCACGGACTTTTAGGCAAATGGTTTCCAAGACAAACGGATCTTAAATTTTTAAATATACACTGAATGAAATTGATGTAATTCCAAGGCTGCACAAAAAAGTTATGAAATTAGGTAATGACTAATATGTCACAAGTGGACAGCTTAGTACACATGTATTCTTGTTAGGCAACACATGGCATATACGGTGATTAGATCAACATAGGCTTTACAGTTGTGAACTACTAGACAATGGTTCGTCTCAAATATTTACATTTCCTTCATACCAGAGTATTATGTATTATAAATGTCTCCTATGAAAAATACACGCTACACATTATAGAAGGCCTCAGAATGTTAATTTTATCTACGAAGCATACATACAAAATCTTTAGAAATCTTCAAATTCTATTAAATACGGTGGAGACAAAACCTGTTGATAAGTGTAAACGAATTTTGAGGACTTGGCTCAAATCCTAAACTCTAGATATTACTTTTAAGGTTATTTGTACAATTTTTCTCTTAGTAAAACTAAGGCGAAACACTAAAATGCCCCTGAAATACAGTCTTTTGACGAGGAACCCAAGTACAGTATATAATAACGTTCACCTCATACGTCGAAAGGCAACGTTATAAATACAAAGCTGCTAAATATGTGAATAAGTTCGACAAAACGCAGACACTAACCGTGAAGTTGTATACACCTGTTGTTGTGAACTATTTGTTTAGTTTGTATTATACAAGTACGGTATACAATTATACCGCACATTTGTGAAATTATGGTAATTCTGAGAAATGTATCGCCAGACTTTTAACATAAATTGTAGAAATTGACGAATAAAATTATTTAATTTGTTTAAAACATACCCTTAGTGTTGACATGAGTTTCTATCTTGTACACTTTGGTTAATGAATAAATAATTAGCATGCTACGCGCTATTATTCATAGGTTGCACATGAGCTTGACACATACTTGAACATGTTTAATAATAACGGTAGATGTGCATGTAGCACTACGTGATGGTAGCAGCAAGGTAGTTTAATTACTTTGTCTCTTTTACTACCTCCGACCTTACTACTCCGCACTTCAAGTAAGACAGAGGTGTAGCCTACACAATACGCAGTTTAATTTATTTATAAGCATTCATTACTATAAAGCAATTAGACAAGCCACGTTTTTAAAATGGACTAAAAATTATTAAATACTTTATCTTATAAAAAAATTACAAGATTTTAAATGTTAGTCACATGCAACAGATAATAGTAAGGAGTGTAGGAAGTAATTGCGGTTGACAAAACTCAAACAATAATTAATACTATTTGCAATGCAATACAATAATTGTTGGTGACTTAGATGAACTACTCATGTTGGTGACTTAGATGAACTACTCATGTTGGTGACTTAGATGAACTACTCATGTTGGTGACTTAGATGAACTACTCATGCATCAATTACCTGTAGCATGCGCCACACGTTATTTGTTGTAAATATTACAAGTCTTCTCATAGCTGAAACTATTTTATACTTTTTAGTCCGTTTTAAAAACACGGTGTATTAAAAATCTTTTTATGTAAACAATTATTTTTCGATTTTTAGTCTTGTGTGTGAAATTTGGCAATATATTTTAAACAAGCAAAATGTGTGCAACGGAAATTAAAAACAATGCAGACAGAGTACTGAGCTATTCATAGCAAGTCTCAGCTCATCTGGAAGTTAGTTCAACATGGTACATTAACAATTAAAAATATATATAAATAAATATTCTAAAATTTTTTCTCTTATATTGTATTGTCATCCAAATATGAGCTATGTTCGGAGTTTAAGTCTGATCCTCATCGAGAAGTTGGTATAAATCGAGTGAGAAATGTATACAGAACCAACAAATAAACAGACCGACAAGAAATCGAGTCAATAAAAACTTAGTAAAACTACGGGTACGTACTGAACAAGTTCCACGCCTCCATACTAAGTCACACGGCGCGTCACGTCCTATGTAAAAACACAATACTTTAACTAAGCTTGACAAACTTCTACGGTTAATAGGTATAGTTATAAGAAACCACTTTATTAATAAAACAAATGTCAGTAGGTCCTAGTTATATCACCAGATGTTTCATTCTGCACGCCTGCATGTAGGCAGCCCGGGGAGCGTGTCAGTACTGCATGCTGCATACCTGTAAGGGAAGCTCAGGCCAGTCTTTCACAGTGTATACGTGAGTGGTAAGAAACAAGGGATTGTAGAGCGCAGTGTTGATTGCCTGTTTGAAGGCGCCAGGAACTGTTAAACAACGATGCTTAGAATCGAAATATATGACATTCGGACACAAAGAGTAAGGAAGGGAAAAAGAGAGTTCACTGCCAGGTTCGAACTATTTGCTTAGTTTTGTTGTGTTTTCGGCTCACTAACTCTTCCAGACGTACCAACCACACAGCATGAAATTCCATCTGAAATCATGAGGTGTGCATTGGTCATGTTTGTTTACATCGTTAGCTGCAAGAGTGTGCTAGTACCGCATTCTCGTCCTTGTTGGTGGATGTAAAAGTATTGGTAAAGGCGATACCACGCATTAAGTATGTGTAAATAGTAGTGAATTTTTTTCTTAATTTGTAAGACAAAAAAATAAAATTATCTCGCCGGGGTAAGGATTAGAACTTACAACCCTGTACTAACCACACGCCCTTTACCACTCGGCTATCAGTTCACATTTGTAATCGTGTCGTTATGATCAGTATATGAGTAACCTTTACGTTAATTAAAAAAAATATTATTCATATTTTTATCAGAATGATCTGTTATATATTTTTATGAAACTTTATATCATACTGTAATAATTTTTGTCTTGCATGTCTGAACATTGTAAAGGAACGAAAAAACTTCGTATTATTTTTACGTGAATTAATGGTTATCATATCATTTTATAAATTGAACATAATGAGTAATTTTACTCAATCAAACGTCGCACTAACCATACTTCTGTTTTAATATTTCAAAATTAAAATGTTTTCTTTCGTCTAATTTAAAATTTGTAACGGTTTAAACGAGTTTGACCAACGAAAGCAGTGTAATAGTCACGAAGTCCAACTCAACGCCATAAATATTTGGATAATTTTCTCTATTTATGAAACACTTTAAAACCCTTCAATTTAAAAAAAAGTAACTTCTAGTTCATTTACAACAGCATCAATAGCGTTAAAATGATTAAGTTGCAAGACAATACTTTCAACTTTGAATCACATGTTGATGTTGGTACAACCGGAATTGTTATTCGTCAATGAGAGAAGCATTTGCCCTATCTAGTGTTCGGACATATACTTCCCAATAACAGTTGTTTGTGTTAATACGACTTATCGCCGGTAGACGTTAATCACAAAGAACCACAGACATGCTGTAGAAACATGAGAGAATGGACTATTTCTATAGAACGATACAGTTTTCTACAGTGTTGTTATTAAGTATATCGTTCTAAGAAATATGTGTAAGCTTACCAAAGAGCTACCTCAGTCAGAGCATGGAAAATTAGAATAATTGACAAAATCGAGTTTTAAAATGTAGAAAGTGGTTTTTGTTGGCAGAGAAAGACAGGTGAATAATAATAAAACAATTCCTAAAGAAATTACTACAGCTTTAGAAAAGAGCAACTTTGAAAAACTAACACAGCCACCTCTATAAATACCAAGCTTGAAAACATAAACCATAGAATAGTCAAATATGTGGAAGCAGCACTCAATGACCTGAAAAATTACGAAACACGCAGAGAAGATCAAGTTTGATCAGAAATGTTAAAGTACGCCGACATAACGACTCGTACATATCGACACACGGTTTTTTTAAATTTAGGGTAGCACAAACATTCCCCAAATATTGGTTCACAGCTATAATCCATCCACACCACAAGAAAGACTGGTAACTACTGAAGTATATCTTCCTGGAACAACATGTACAACATTCTTCCTAGAGTCCTACATGGTGTAGTTAAAGAATCACAAGAGCGATAACTATCAGTGAGAAGGGGGGGGGGGGCTTCAGAACTTGGCGGATATGTGCAGGGCAGATAATTATTTTGAAACGAATCATCACGTTATACTGCAGAAAACAAAACAAGCCTCTCGCAGTGGCCTTTCTAGACTTGGAAAGGCACGTGACTGTTTTATTAAACCTTCTTTGTTCAACATTTTTTGGTATATTTAAATATACAAAAAGTTAGTAAAAATTAAATAAACTCTCATTAACCTGCACTAAATTCAAAGTTAAGTTCAGAAGGGATTTCACGAGCAATTTCTCATAAAAACATGTTAAAGACAAAGTGTTTGCTTGTCGAAACTGTTACTCTACTTTGTACTGACGAATAGGTTATTAACCCAAAGAACGCCAACTTTGGAAGACACAGAGACAACGTAAATTTTAACGGTTTGGAATGTGCCGATAAATTTCTCTGTTGTACAAAAACATTCCAAATGCCCGATAAGTTAAATCACCACAGGAAAATAGCACAAAAATAGGCCTAAATTATACTTCGAGGAGACAGAAATATTGTTAACTTATCCATCACTAACATAAAATATTGCAATAGATGAAAAGAAAATTAAATCACCGACTCATTTAAATATATGAGAGAATTAATAACATACATTCTCAACGAGAACCTGACATACAAAACAAAATAGACAAAACTGACAATAACACATCAAGAACCCATATAACAAAAGCGTTACTCAATAAATACAAAATTAAATATTAGAAAACAGTCACACGACCCGTAATAAAATACGTTAATGAAACCACTTTAAAAGCAACTAAGACCGTGGCAGAAGACAAACTACTTAAGACAGGAAGGAGAATAGTTAGAACATGCATAAACCAACAATACCAAGTAAATAATCACTCAAGACTAGCTTCCAACGAAACAATCTACAAGGAACTACTGGAAGTTAGACCAATCATGAAGAACCGCATCTCACTCAACGATCATTTAATCAGGACACTAGGAAACAGAATCATCAGGAAAATATTAGAAAAGTAATGTAACTCTTAAAAAAATTGAAATCTCTAATCTCAAAGGCAAACAAACAAGAATGAAAACAAGCAAAAGGAAGGGTGATTACAGACGAAGAAAGAAAGTTAAGATCTGAAAGAATGAAGTAATACTGGATAAACAGGAAACTGAAGAACACAACCTATAATGTTGACTAAATTAGTCCAATTAGGCCCCTAAAATGAAATAAATAATAACTAGAAACATAATGTGTGCGTCAATGTAAGCAGGAAGAAACACCCAATTAGAGAGAGAGAGAGTTTAAACAAACATTGGCGGCAGTGAGACTTGAAGTGACGTCACACACTTGCTGGCAAGGAAGCGACGGAGCTCCCTGATACACGAGACTGGAGCACTCTGGGAAAACTCACTGCAACAGCCATCTTTCATCTGTCACGCTAAGACCGTGGTCGAAACTACCAGAATAGAATACGCTGAGTCACACTGTCATACACTGTAGCGTTGTTATTGTTACAAGTTCGCAGTTTTTGAATGTATCTTAGAAGTTTTACCTAAATTTTGGTTTGGAAAATCGACACGCAACATACATGTTTGGATCAAGACTCGCCTTCCTTACTTGTCGCTTTAATGATATTGTCAAGGTGTTTGTCTGCCCTGGCCGCTAAGCGATGCCGTACAAAGTTTATTTGAACAATACTCAACACATATGAGTGATATCTACTTAGAAAAACATTCAGAGAACGTTACACAATATTGTGAAAGGCACAGGATTACAGAGTAATCTTTATCTTCAATATTATGTCATAGAATGCTAATATCAGCAGTGAATGTCTGATGAATGTGAGCAGCTGTTGAGAAGACTGCACATCAGTTCAGTGACTTGCTCCTAGAAGCTAGTGTGAGGTGTGATGTGCGTGCTATGTAGTCCTTATCGCTTCCACACGTCTATGACTGGAACACACAGACCTGGCCAGCACACAGAGACAATAGAGCAAGCAGCCAGTGTGATGGCAATGTGCAGACATAGTGTATACTAGGTGGCAAGTATACCAGGACCTAGTATGTATCGTGACCTGCACGGTAGGGGGACGCGATGGTTGGTTGTTAGGTAGGCGTGAGGCATAGCGACAATCCTACACGTCTTCAGCCAATGTGCCACCTCCACATCTACTCCGTGGTCCTCCCCGCTCCCTGCCCAG
>PNEQ01024415.1:0-14983 GCA_003012365.1 Medauroidea extradentata | reverse complement strand
TTATTTGACGTCCTATAGTAACCAAATATACGTTTGGCACAAACAAATTGCGTTTAAATGAATAATTTGGTTGAGGGAAATAACTAAATTTGTTTGGAGGACTCCAAGCTTGGTCTTACCAACAAAATATTGTTTGGCTGAAACAAACATCACTCAAACAAATATATTTAGTACAATGAAACAATTCTTTCTCTCAGTGCATTGTTTTCACATGCTTGAGGGGTAACTGATATTTAGGCAATCTACATTAACACCAGACAGATACAACTCTGGGGTTGAGGGATACGGATGCAGGCCTGACATTGGTTCACAGTCCTCAGGGAACAGTATCAGCAACCGTGACCAATCGCCGAAGTAACTAAGATGTACATTGCACAGAGAAAACGGTTTGTATGAGTCAACCGTATATATGTTCGTTTATGGTGAAACAGCCGTGTAGAGGTTGAATCAACCAAATACATGGTTGCCTGGATGATTTTGCTACCCCAACAGGAGGGCTTAGTCCCGTTTAACATGCATTTTGTTAGACAAACAAAACAGATTTGTTACGCTTTTCACAGATTGTTCAGCCAGCAAAAATTTGGCTCGATAAAATATATATTTGTTTCGCCATACAAAAACTTACGTATGGTTTACTGTATCAAACTTTTTCTCTGTGTGGTTTGAAATCTAACGTCTTCTCAAATGAATTAGTGATAATTCCGGGTCTGGAATGGTAACGCAAAATTTGCAGGTCTCTTAAGTATTATTAATAAGCCGCCCTAGTGATTGTATATCACGAAAATTGTTTGTACCAACATACTGTTGAAAACACTTGTTTCTTGCGAAATGTAGCCTTCAGTATTATACGCCTGATACAACGTAGCTGTCCACAGACCAATAATAGGCATCAAATATTACAATAGCGGGATTCTAATTGGCTTAGTCAAACAGGGCAATCGCTCTACGCACAAGCGAAAGCCAGTAAATCTTATCATAAGCTGAACATACGTTAAAACCCAGCGAACAATCAAGTTTTCCCGCGACAAACCATAATCTCTAACTATACCCAAGGACTGGATGTTACCGCAATTGTCGCAGTGGCTAGAGCGCTCGACTCCCACCAAGGCGGTCCGAGTTCGATTCCCAGCGTGGTCGATCTCCGATTTTTGGAACGTGGGAAGACGTTGTGGGCGCTTCTGTTGACCGGCGAGTTTTCTCGGGTTACTCCCGTGCCCTCGCTCTTGCATTCCGTAGCTGCTCCATTCTAGGGCTTCGTTTCATACCGTCCTTCACGGATCGACAAATGCCTACGTGCGGCCAGTTAGAAGTCTTGTCTCGCGGTAATCTCGCCTCACGACGTAGATAGGGAGAGGAACATTTCACGCGTTCAGTGTCCTCCATGCTAGAATTTGTTATCATGTGTATTCTCACAGTGGCGTAGCCAAGAGGGAGGGTTTCTGTTATAATACTACCCCCCAAAAAAAATATATATATATAAGTCACAAAAATAGGAAAAAAAGCGTATTAAAAGGTTTAAAATATTTCGACCAGTATAACTTTGCACCCTGAAATCCCAATTTTCCCGGGGGAGGGATGACCGACTCCCGAACCCCCCGCTTTAAAAGGGTGATCGGTATTCATTATTACATTCTCAGAATAAACCCACTTCTTATACTAATTCTGGCTACGACACTCTGTACTCAGGTCCCTCACTATAACAGCAGATAATGAACGAATATACGGGGCTTGAGTATACATAGGACAATGGATTCTATCAAGTCGGTAGTTGAACTTACTAAATTTTACTTTGTCTTGTCATATGTGGTTATCCGAAAGATATAACTGTATGTCACTTCCTTTTAAAAATATATATATTTTAATGAATAGGCTGCTTATGCTATTCGCTAAATAAAACTATCAGCAGGGAGCATCAACTGAATCGTAATGCAATTGTAATCGCTTAACAATTACCCATGCGTTTGGATTCTGTCTTACCTAAGGCCGGAATCACAATAGCGCGACAGACACGACGCGAATGTCACGACGCGGACAGCAAGAGATGTCAGCCAATCAAGCCGAGGGTTTTGTGACGTCAGCACGTCCGCCTCGACGCAGATTGGCTGAGAAGTTGTTTTAGTCGCTTCGCGTCTGTTGCTGTATTTTGATTCTAGTATAAGACGGGTTTGCGATAATTTCCGATTTCCATGTATTGAAATGGCTCCTTCTGGGGTGTTCGACTCATCTCCTGGTTCGTTATTGGAAAGTGTTGTCGACACTTGTGACCAGAGCACTCCTCACGCTTAGAAGTTTCGCTTCTGCGATGTTTGCTGTTCTGTGCCGTCGCCCCGGGGTTTCGTGCCGCGATCTCAAGATGTTCGTGAGAGCTGACTGACAGTTCTTCGACGTGTGTTTACACTCGCTTCACGCGTTACAAACACTTTCTTTGCCACAGCAACGTTTTGTTCGAATATTAACTACTGCAGAGTAATTTTGTCGCAATTGTATTAACCTAGCGGTAAAGAAATATTGCCTAACATCAAAGCAAAGACGGAAAATTTATGTTTTGTGTCACACTTTTACTTTAAATGGTTTCTTTAAATAATAATACAAGTTTCTTTGTAGGACAAGTAATATATATTTTTTTACTATTAAAGCTTGTGTTAAAAATAACGAAACTATCTCTATACAGATTTCAAATAAGGTTAAAAATTTCCTCGTTCGAGGCCTAAATGGCGAAAGCGGTAAGGACGAGATGGTACGTATACCACGCCTGTCTTTACCTCTAGGTGCAAGTCGCTGAACTAAAGTTCAGTCTTCTACCCGACAACGCGTCTCTATGAGTGATTGAGAGAGATTGGTCAGCGCTTAAGGGCGCGGTCACCTCAGTTTTCAACGTCTTTAATTATTTTTATATTTGTACCAGATATTTATTTTTATTTTAGACATAGATTGTGACTAAAACATCTTCTCAGAAAATTGTTGTATCTCTAATAGTTTTCACGTAATAAGTCGTAAACGTCAAAATTGGCACTTTACGGTTTTATGTACGCCACTAAAACCAACTGACATACCTAACCGAAAAAAATGCACAGTGTATAACAATGTTGTAGGCTATGAAATGACACATATAAAAACAAAAAGTAAAATATTTTTATATTTAATAAAATATTTTTAATTTTGAAATGCAAAAATTGTTTGAAAATACGTTCACCTCTCCTCATTAAAACACATTTCCTAGCGGCCGAAAACGGCGGAAATTGGTGTTCTTACAATATTTTTTAGGTATGAAAATGTTGCAGCAGAATATTTTAAAAGGCATAACCTTTAATTTAAATATTACGTCATAAAATTATATGGCCACCGCTCATATAAGCGCGTTGTTGGCGAGAAGACAGCACACCAGTTCTCTTACTTGCGACACCGCTTCCGCACTTCTAGACACGAACGCGTCAAAATACTGTCACCTAGACAGGCACCTTAGGCGACCGCCTGCAACACGCTTCAAATGCGTTGCAGTGTGTTCGTAAGCAGGTTATTTCTGCGAAACAATTCCCTGTTCCCCTTCGTTCCTATGTACGAAAAAAAAACACAATTCGGAACCTCATTGTTATGACACTATGTTCATTAATAACACTGTTTCTAAGCCCTCCAACATAGCTAAAAACTGTATTTTCAGACTGACGTACTTCAAAACGTACTGACCGGATGCATATGATACTCGATTGCGACGTGCGCTGAACTTAGTTGCAGACTTTCCTCCAGTAAGATTACTAGGTCACCGCTCTTGTCCCATAGTAAAAACGATTAGGCGGAAACCTTGCACGCTATTTCAGCGCTTGGCTCGTTGAGGCGATGCAGCATTTGATGCGCGCTTCAAGGTCGACCTGAAGTCTCTGTCATTTCTGAGCCTCTAACACGCAGATAGGCCTATAGCGGCGCCCTTAAATGAGGTGTAGGCCTACAAATGTTTTTTTTCCTAGTAATGAATGAAAGATTTTGGTCAGCGCTTTTAACATCGAGGTCTTCAGCGCTGGTGGGGAGTGACATGAGGCGAGTACGGAGCAGCGCCGGAATGAAATGGCGGGGGAAACAGGAGATCCCCGAGAAAACCCACCGACCAACGGCATCGTCCGGCACGATTCTCACTTGCGAAAATCCGGGGACCGACCCCGCCGGGAATCGAGCCCGGATCGCCTTGGTGGGAGGCGAGAGGTCTGACCCCTCGACTACCGCGGCCCCATTCTTTCCCTAGTAGACTAGTGCCAAACCGTATTCGCGAAATATGCATACTCGTAGCTAACACTAGTGTGGCATCTGTGTTGAGTGTGGGAAGACGAGTATATTCTTGTACACCCTTGATTGCATCGCGACTGCTGCTGTGCGGGACAACGTAAGGTCGCTGGTTCGAGTCCTGCGGGAGGTAGTCACTGTGGTGGGAGGACAACTCGTCGAGTTGCGGGCAGACCACGAAGCGGCCGTCGACGGATACATCGCCGCCAAACAGGACTCACCCCTAGATAGATAGCAACAGGTTGTCGGCTACGTGCGCCACTCTTGCACGCAGCGCTCTACACACAATAATAAAGGAGGCAGCATGCCGGTCCTCTTTTCTTCATGTTCTTCTCTCCCCCTCCCGAAAGCCTGAGAAAAGAAGACGAGAGAAAAAAAAACTACCGGTTTAAAACATGAGGTAAAAGTGGAGTGAGGCATTAGAAAATATACCCTTGAGGGGCGAATGGTTGGGGAGGAGTACTAGGTACGGTCACAGGGGGGAGGGGGGAGGGATTGAAAACACCGGGCCTCCTCTAATGCAGCTGCCTCCAAAACTCAAATAACCGGACTTCTTTCACAGCTGAATTACATTACTTCGAATTTATCCTACACCTGGCTGAACAAGTTTTCGTCGTGGCGTGCCGCCGCGCACGCTTAATAGTCCCTCTCATCCACCGAACACGGTGAAAATTTATGTAAAAATTTATGTTCTCTCTCCCGTGCGTGTGTTTCCCCGCGGCCACTGTGCAACACATCACCTAGTAAATTCCTAGGGGAAAAACATTTTTGTTGAGCGCTGTTCGCTGATCGTAAAACTAATAATATTCATTTGCCAGTTTAATTACCTGCTTAAAAGGGCGTTGACTATCACGAGCTTCAAATGCGGTGTAATGGGTGAGGAAATATTTTTTACGATACTGTTTCAAATGTACCCATCGTACCAATATAGGAAAAGGAAACACACTTCGGAACTACTTGCTAATTAGAAACACTGTTTCGAAGCTCTCGCATAGCTATAAAAATGGCCTTTTCAAACTGCCGTACTCGAAAATGTAGTAACCGGATGTATGTGAAAGACGGAAATAAACCTTCACTGAACTTTTCTGCAGACTTTCCACCAATACAATTATAGCACCGCTTGAAGTTATTATATAGTAAAAATGGATCGGCGGGAATCTTGTATGCTAGGTCAGTGCTCGGCTCGCTGAAGCGATGTGACATTTGTCGAGCGTTTCAAGTTCGTCCTTATAACTCAGACTCTTCTGAGCCTCCAGCACGCAAACCCGCCCAAAGTAGACGGCGCTGTTAAGGGCGTTCCAGAGGGTAAAAAAAATCATACTTTGTATAGTTTATATGTAGAGACCTGAAAAATTCGCGTTTTCTTTTAAGGCGCAAGCTTTCCAGCAACTGTAAGTTCATGCCACTTTCGCAATTGGCCCGTGACTTATTTGACACTTCCTGTAAGTTGCTCAGCCAATAGTACAGAAGCTACTAAATACAGGCCCATATCACTGCGTCATCGAGCAGCCAGTGAGCAGATAATGTCTGCTTGAACACACACATGTTCTTTACACGTCAGTAAATCCGCGAATTTTTCCCGTCTCTATTCATGTGTTTATGAAACTGTGCTAGTTTTATAGACGTTACTTGGGAGCAAATTATCCTCTTACAAAAAAAATATCTCAGCAAGTTTTCCCACAATGGCATTTCAAAGTCAAAACGTGCATGTTTTTAGTTCATACAACCCCCCACCCTTCCCCGAAAACCAATGAACCTAATGAAACTAAAGAATTTACAGTCAAAGTACATGTCACAGGCTAGGGTTTTAAGTACCTAGAAACCCAATACAAAATAGTTTTGTATTTTTAAAAGTAGCAAAAAAATTCAAATTTCAGAAATTTTTAAAATATAGGCTACAAGATATTGTTTGAATAGGATTTTATGTACTTAAAGCCCTAACCAATGACATGTTCTTTCACTGTAAATTACTTCGTTTCATTATGGTGATTGGTTTTTGGGGGTGTATAAACCAAAAACATGCAAATTTTGGCTTTGAAATGCCATTGTGGGAAAACTGCCTGAGCTATAATATTTTGTAAGAGGATAATGTACTCTCAAGTACCGTCTACAAAACTAACAATGTTTCGTAAAATAATATAAAGTTATGTTTTTTTCCTATGGAGCGCCCTTAAGGTCGCACACGGGAATTTCACAGACACTTTGAAAATTGTTAGTTCTAAAGCAACATAATTTCAATACAGAATAATCCCTGCAACAATTTTGTCACAAATAAATCATACTTTGTACCTAACTTTTTCTGGTAATAGTAAACTTAATAATTTTTTAGATATTCGCACTTACAGTCTCGCCAATTTTGTTATGAAAACGAGCCAAAATCGAACAAAATTATTTTTGCGGACGAACTTTGCATTATATTGGTAAACGGCTACGTAAAACTGTGCATTGCATGGCTGCTCATTGTCTTGAATATTTAAAAATATTCCGTTAAAATTGTTAACTGTTTTTTTTTGCAGCAATAAGTAAAAACTACCCGGCATGGCCTTCAAGTGGCCATCTGGGTGAAAGTACATTGCATGTTCAAGGCCTGGAAGTGCGGAAGCTATAAGGACGACACATCACACGCAATGCGCCTCACCCTAGCCTCTAGGCGCAAGGCACTGAACTGGCGCGCTATCTTACGCCTCTATGAGACTTCCAGTGACGACCAAGTCACTTTATAGCGTATTATTAAAGCTAAAGCTGTACTATACACACCTACATCCTTTAAAATTTTCTGCCCAAAAATGTACATAAAGTACCAAAAAAATACCATAAAAACTTACATTTTAACCATTTCAGGACGATAGGAAGTGTGGTATAATGAGTAGTGGTGAACTTTAAATGGTTTACACACGTGTAATGTTTAGGGTCCGGTAGTCTTCCCGAAAATAATTTTGCCCCCCTTTGTTTCAGTGCCTTACGTGCACATCTGCAATTCTACTTCATGATTATTGGCAGCGTGTCTATGTGAAGAACCGTGTATCATTTGTCTGAGCCAATTACAATAAAGTCTTTGCAACACCTCACGGCTCTGATTTGCCGATAGAATCCCAAGGCTCGTGACAGTTAAAACATCCAATCACTGACCACGAAGCAGAACTGCAGATGTGCACGTAAGGCACTGAAACAAAGTGCGGCAAAAATATTTTCGCAAAAACTACCGGGCCCTAGTAATGTTTTGAGACCTCGCTCTTTAGCTTTGCAGTGGTTTCGAAAATAGTTTTTATACGCAAATTAATACATATATCAAAAATTCATTCTTACAGTTTTAATACTTGTATATCATCGTTTGTAGCTGCATTTTTCTGTTACAATATACCAAACGGATTTTTATATTTGTGCCCCTGAAATATCACATATTTTGTTGTCAAAATAAGCCAAAATAAAGCAAATAATTTTTTGCTTACCAACGGTCCATTATTTTAAAAAACGCTCTGGCAAAATTATGTACCGTATAACTGTACACAGTCTCAAATTTTTCCATAGCATTTGGGTAAAACATATTCTAGTTATTTGCAATTGTTTCAAATAAATGAAAGATCATGGCCTTAATGCTGTACCTAAGCAAATGTCACTCACGTAGGACAAGCAGTAATCGAATAAACGTGTAACGGTCGAAGCGCTGCACACCTGGCCAGACGACCTTCTTAAGGTGGTTGTCTGTTAGACATATGTTGCTAGTTAGAATGCTAGAAGCTCAAGGGCAACTCGGAGTGCGCATCGTGTAAATTGTTCACGTTTGCATATATTCTTGCATACGCAGAGGGAAACTGACTTTGCTTTATATTATTTGAACAAAAACGGACATAACCTGACTTATTGAACGGTATTGGAGAGGAAAATATTAAAAAAAGTCTTAGTTAATTAGTTATGTATCAGCGGTAATTCACACACACGCACTTTATTTTCAACAACACACATTTGTACTAAATTAACTACTACAAAGTGGTTTTGACATAAAATATTTAAAAATTCAAAACTTATTTATGGTAGAAAATATTTAAAAAATCGTTAAAAATCGTTTAACAATAATGTGTATTGCATAGTAAGCAGTAGCTTTTTAATGCGCGTTTTGTATTGAAAAAATAATTTGTATCTGTTGTAGAGAAAATAACTAGACAGTGATTTGTAGTAGTAAGAATTTTGCAACAGGTTATTACAATCCCTTATGTGCACATCAGAAGATCAGCTTCATGGTCAGTGATTGGCTGTTTTTTACTCTCAGTGTCTCGGGGTTCTGCCAGCAAATCACAGACGTGTTGTGTCGCAGTAACCTTGCTCTGATTGGCACAGTCAAATGAGCGACACATCTGCAATAATACATTCTGCCAATAACTACGGAGCAGAGCTTTAGATTTGCAAGTAAGCATCGAAACAAATTGTTGCAAAATTTATTTTCACTAAAAATCACTGGTTCTAAAAATAATAGGCCTATATTTGAGAAAGGGAAAGTTTGGAAAGACATTGTTTAGCAGCACAAGTATATTATTTCAAATTAGTTTTTCCTCACTACAAATCTAGCCTATATTACGTTACCTCAAACAACTCCTTGTTGTTGTTACGCACCAGTAAATTACCCCTTTGTCTGGGCCGGATCTGCAAATTTTCATATGAGAGGTAACAATGCTTTTCGCCGCCCACTCCAATTTGTTTACATTGTTTAAGAGCAATAGTTACTGAAACCTGCAGGAATTTGCCGCCCACCTTCAGACTGCCGCCCGGGGCAAGTGACATATTTGTCCCCCACCCCCTGCCCTGGGTCAAACACTGGCCGAGATAAATGCACTGCTAGATGTTGTGGCAACTACACGTGATGTCTACGCTACCCTGGATATAGCCTAAAGCACGACCTGGGGGAGGATTGGGAGGGGTGGTCGCATTCGTCTCCGCAGCCACCGAGACTTCCCAGTTCTCGACAGAACTCAGCTGCGCGCCGGGTCTAGCGGGGTTGGGCTAGGCGCGTCGTCTTGTAGCCAACCTTGACTTAATAACACTCGTGGCGGAAATGTACATGCGTTCGCTTGTGCAAAATTATTCCTAGCCAGTTTAACATTCATGGATGGTCACTAAGGGTGTTCAAGTGTGATAAATTCATAATTTTATATTTATATAAAAATGTGTTAAATTTGTAGACGATACTTGTGAGTTCAGTTTCCTCTTTCGAAATTGTTTTAACTCGCTTAGATTTCTCGTAACGGTGCGTCAAAGTCAAAATGTGCAGAATTTTGCCCCACTTTGTTTCAGTGCCTTACGTACACATCTGAAGTTCTGCTTCGCGGTCAGTGATTGGATATTTCAACTCTCTCGAGCCTTGGGATTTTACCGGCAAATCACAGCTGTGAGGTGTTGCAGAGACTTTATTGTAATTGGCTCAGACAAATTATATGCAGCTCTTCATATAGACACGCTGCTAATAATCATGAAGCAGAATTGCAGATGTACACGTAAGGCTCTGAAACAACATAGGGCAAAATTATTTTCGCGAAATACCAGGTTCCCTATATATCATCGAATCACGCAAGAAACTACAGCGTTTTCAAGGGTTTGTTGGCACAAAACATTTTCGCGATATACCATCATCATTTTATTAAGACGTTTAATTACCGTGACGAAAACTTTGTAAGTGTACTAATTATTGTTCAAATTCGGCAGATTTGCAGGTTTTCATTGTTACGATATTTATAATCATATCTTAGTTTAGTTTAAAGCCCAGTACACACTTTATATCTTGAATAACAAAACGTACACTAAAAGTTGAGCAAGAAGTTCCTACAAGTTTCATGAACGTAACATACACACAATAGTAACTGTACGCTTGCCTGAATGTGCCTATATGCCAAAAAATTTGTAAATTAAAGGGCCTTATTTTGGGGTTGTGACTATACAAGGCTTTAGTATGTTTTCTAGTGTCAAATAAACGCAAGTAAATGAGCTAAAATGCAATTATAAGTAGCTGACAGTTAAAATGAAATATAAAGAAAAGTGGTCAAACTACTTGCCTCCACCCAAGGCGATACGGTTCGATTCCTGATTCACATGTGGAAATCGTGCCAGACAATGCCGTTGGTCGGCAGGTTTTCTCGAGGATCTCCCTTTTCCCACGCCCGTTCATTCCGGTGCTGCTCCATACTCACCTCGTGTTACCCCTCACCAGCGCTGAAGACCTCGATGTTAAACGCTTGGCATGTTACAAGAATATTCGAAAACGACTCAACCATGATATATATCTGCTTAGGAATATCACTCAAAGTACGTTACACGTGTGAATACTCATTTCAGCTGTACAACTGCCAACTGAAGGACATTTTATAGCTACCGAAAATGTCCGCTATAGGTATGAAAAACTTGACACAGTAGCTATATTTTAAAAGGTATACGCATTTACAGTACATATTTATATTTAATACTAGCTGACCCGACAGACGTTTTCCTGTCTTAACGATGGCTATAGAAATCGAATTGTTATAATTAATGTCGATAAATAAATCTCAAGGGCAGTCGCTAAGTGTTAGTTTTCTTGGAAATCCATGTTTTTCACATGGTCAGTTATATGTCGCCTTTTCCCGTGTCGGAATACCAGAAAAACTGTTTATATACTAAGAATATTGTATATCATAAAGCATTAGATAAATAAACACACTTTTTTTTTCATTAATTATAACAATTTTATTTCAATAGTCATCGTTAAGACAGGAAGCATGTAGACAAAATTATTGAAAACAATGTTCGTATTTGTTTAGCATTTGACGAAATTATAATGGCTCTGAACTAACCGTGATGTATGCTAAGAAATTCAGTTTTCTTTATTTATTTTTTATCAATAAAATAACTCCTATCGAAGCATTTGTTTTAAACGATATTCATATTTTTTACATCCTCTTTGTGAAATGTTTATATTGTCTCAAGGACAGTCGCTAAATGTTTCTTTTCTTTTTTGTTTGTTTTCTTGAAAATTTATGTTTTTCACATGGCCAGTTATATGTCGCCTGTTCCCGTGTCGGAATACCAACAAAACTATTTATATACTAAGAATATTGTATATCATAAAGCATTAGCTGTCCCTTTGCGGCTTCGCCCTCGTGTACTATATAAAATAGTAACTAAATTTTAGCTATGTGTTAATTGATGGTGGTACACTATAATCACTGTTTATCTTTAAAACATCAAATACAAACAGATTTGTCCAGTCCACTGCGCTAAGCGTACTTTCTTTGCAGAACTTATTTTTTTTAATTCATCTTTATTTCTCTATAAAACAGCTGCCCGGCTGCGGCTTCCACCGCAAAATAGCTGCCCGGCATTTAACAGCTAGCGTACTCAATAACATCGCAAAGTCTTGCACGGGATACGAACCCGTAACCCCACCCCTCCCACACCCCAAACTTTATACAATACCTGAGTGAATGCTTAAGGCCTCGATCACAGGAACATACCTACATTGTTTAAACAACAATATTAATAAAGCTCAAATTGACTCTACTGTTTTTAGGGTTTTTTTTTTCGGCAATTATTCGAATTTTTCTCGCCGTAAAAGCCATCTTTGAACTTCAACGAACATTTAAAAAAAAAGAATTGGCCTAATTGGTCCAGGCGTTGTTGAGTTATGCGCTTACCAACACATTTTGCGATTCATTTTTATATTATAGATTACGTTATAAAACGATAGGATCACTACCGTCACTCCACCTACTCTATGGCCAGGATTGCAGAGCTGAGATCTGCTCAGTAATTTTTACTGCGCACCTTTGTTTAAAGCTGTTTATTGTTTCATGTTTGTATTAATGTTAATGTACCCATAATGATGTGAATAATTACTTCCTGGACTGACTTATTGGCAGTTTCAGTTCTCAACAAATATTATGTTATGCATTATATTTCTGGGTGATATTTTTATAGCTCTGTCGTACATATTACCGATATTACTGCATAGCTTCCGTACACATTCACTTAACTTAGAGCCTGTCTGCATAGACCATGTGACGGTACTTTACCTTGAGAAAACTTTATTGCCTCACATATGTTATCTCGCTGAATTGAATCCAATGGGACACAGTATTTAAGGGTACGTAAATGTCTTCATACAATATCTTAGATACTCAGACATTGTTGATAGCTAGAGTCCCGGATATTCGCGGGTTCAACTCCCAGCTGGCTGAGCTCCACAGTCCTGTATACACTATGTCCTCAGATACTTGTATATTGTCTGCTGCTACAGTGAGTGGGCATTTGAACATTTGACGATGTAACGCGGGAGTCCATGAGTGTTTTTATACATGGCCGCCATTGGTTCGGAGTCCTCACGGTTACGTTTAATAAATAGAGGTACGTCAATTTCGCGGATTCATCTGGCAGCAGCCTAGACTTGTCAGTCCTATACACCCACTGGCTTATAACCGTACAAGCAGGTAGCAAGCGATAGCATTTCGCATTATTTCCTTATTTACTACTGGCTGGCAATAGTCAAACGCGTTTCGTAACAGCCGCCAGCAATTCACAGACATGACAATGAAGTGTACATAATTGGCGTTCAACCTGACCTGGAATGTATCTGCGAAATTTACGTACCTCTATTAATAAACAATGATCCGATCGAAAAAGTTTCCAACATATACATGACTTAGAAATCTAACCTTTCCTCTGTTGAATCCACGAAATTTCCGGGACTCTATTGATGGCGCATCCTAGCTTTATGTGATACTTTGGTCAACCAGCATGTCAGCAACACAGAATGTGCATACAGTTCTCTAGTGTCCCATAAAAGCGAGTTGTCGACGCGCTAGTTTAGTGACCTGCGCCTGGAGGCTAAGGTGAGGTTGCATGCGAGTGTTACGTCATCCTTACGCTTCCGCTCTTCTAAGCCTCGAACGCGCAAAATTTGCCTGCCAAGGCGGTCACCTTAATGGGAGAGGGGAAACCCGCAGGGATAAATAAACGGAATAAAAATGTCGCCGCACAATTTTAGGCTGACGATAAACGGGCCGTGACGCAACTGGCCACCGGCCAGTCTAGGTTATCAGAAATAGCCTCGCTCGGCCCACTTGCCGCGGAGGTTGTACTCATAACTGGCCAGTCGCACGAGCGCGAGACTATTTCTGAGATGGCTGGAGTGGAGAGAATCCAATCCACCTTCAAGGGCTCTTGCGGACACCCACTTCCGACAAGCACTTTGCCGTTGTAACGATATGAATGTCGCTCTCGGAACGCGTAAGGGCGCACTCACACTAGAGGTGCTTACGGAAACGTACTGGGTCGGTAGTGCTGGTCACGTGACTGGATCTTCTCAATCGTTGGATGCGAGCGGTTGTAAATCTGAAGAGTAGTTACTTGGCTGCCTTTTAAGAAAATATAGCAAAATCTGCAGAAGCGGTAATTTCAGTCACCGACCTGGCAGACCTATGTTATAAGAACAGGTAAAACCAGTGCTGAATATCCTTTTGTGCTGGTATAATATACGTATGTAGCATTAAAATTGCGTACTAGTAAGTAATAACAATTTATTCCATACCTGAATTACGTACTCTGGCGACATTTTTACTTGATAAACTGCTCCAGACTTCTTGTTCAACAAAAATACTACGATCCGACATCGTATTTTCCGTGAACATGCATTCAAACCGCCTTACAACATATTTTCTATTGTGTACACATACTGGAGTCTGTTTGTTTACTTTTTATGCGTGCTTTCCTTTGTATTGCCTGTTGGCTGCTATCTGCTCTGCTCCCGAGCAGGGTAGATCTACGTGGATCCGGCGACGGGATAGAGTTGAACATTTTGAGATCTTGATGGCCGATAGATATTTATCGCATGACGTTTCCGACCGATTTACTCGCTATCGAGTGGATACAAAGTAGTTTTCGTAAGCGCCTTACGTGGCAAAATTCACACCCGCGTTACTGCGATGGCCAGCGTGACGACAGTTGCACGATGGAGATCGAAGTGGTAGGAATTGTTTGGTGTTTGCTCTGATCGAAACGTAGAGTTGAAAGATAGTATAGGGTCCATCCCATTCTTCAGTCACAACCGTCCAAGGGAATGTTTGTAAACTTTTACGGTGATCTAACAAAGCATGCAGACAAATTTTTCAATTTTACGAGAATGTCTGTGAAGCCATCTTCGACGAACTTCCAGAAATGTTGTGTGACAACATAAAAGGGGTAGTTACTAGTTTCAGAAATATCATCCTACCAGAAGAAAAGCTGCTTGCCACTTTGAGGTAGGCCTATGTAAAACACCTTTATAATTAAGTCTAAATACATATAAAGTTATATTGTCTAGACTGGCACAAATTGAAGCGTGCGCCCGAATAACGCTGTATGGCACAAATAGTAAATTAGTCAGTATTCACCGGTTTTGTGTGTAGTGATAAATAATTTATGAAAATGAAAATTAGTACCACCCTGTCAGATATCATACCTATAGACTGTAACTTACCAAATTTTAGCGCTGTAACTTTCAAAGTTGCTGAGATTTGGTTAATTTATATAGTTTCCTAGTGGAACAATGCTGTATGTGACTACATATACAGCATTGTTCCACGATATCGTGATCATGTTATAAATTTGCAAACATGAAAACCCTAGGCAAGTTACAAAATGTCTTGTTGTATAATGAAAATGGCTTCAGTGGAGGTGTGACTAAATTACAATATGATTATTGGTGCATTATCCA
>PNEQ01024410.1:9921-49868 GCA_003012365.1 Medauroidea extradentata | reverse complement strand
ATCAGCGACACAGGTTTGATGGGCAGCAGAGGAGAGTAGTTCGTGCAGCTCTTTGAGATGATTGTGGGCCCCCACAAAATTGGTCCCGCAATCGCTGTAGATGTCGGATGCTCTGCCTCTACGCCCCACAAAGCGCTTGAAAGCTGCCAGGAAAGCTGCGGTCGATAAATCTGATGCCAATTCCAAGTGCAGTGCCTTTTTAGCACAGCAAACAAATAAACAAAGGTAAGCCTTCTGACATGGAGCCTTGCGCAGATGACTTGACTTGATCACAAATGGGCCAGCGTAATCAACCCCTACCTTTACGAATGGCTTGGCTTCCTGTACTCTCATAGCCGGTAGTGAGCCCATCATAGGCTGACAGGGCGAAGGCCTGGTACGAAAACACAGCACACAATGACGCAAGCAATTTGAGATGGCACGTCGATCCGTCAAAATCCAATATTGTTCGCGCAGTATGCCTTGCAATGCATGTAGTCCAGGATGATGATTCTGCTCGTGATGATACCAAATGATCAAGTTGGTAAACCAATGTGCCTTAGGGAGCAGTACCGGAAGTTTGTGCTGAAACGGAAGGTTGGATTGTTGCAGCCTACCACCAACTCTGAACAACCCCTCTTTATACAAAAAGGGAGCTATTCTACGGAGCTGCTGCAATGTGCCTTGACCCTTCTGTAGTGCTGATAAGTCATCTTTGAATGATTGATCCTGGACATGATGAAGACATAACTGCAATGCCTTAGCAAGTTCTGCTGGACTTAGATCTCCTTTCAGCCGAGAGGATACCCCAACCCAAGTATTGTGACTGAAGCGACACATATAGGCAATAACACGGAGAAGCTTGCTAAGACGACTGAAGCGAGCTATTAGCGTGGCCAACTCATGAGTCTTAACAACTAACGTATGCAACTTTTCTTCTTGCCGTGCAGCCTGATGAACGATGTCACTTATGGGATAAGATCAGCCCCAATGAGAAGGTCAATAGGACCTGGACTGTCAAACGTCGTGTCTGCCAAACTACGGTGTGCAACCTTCTTGCGCACATCTGGTGGGAGTCGTACACTGGGCAAGTGGTGTGTGATCTTGGGCAAAACAAAGACATCAACAGCGAAATGCATGTTCTTATCACGAGGTGCAACAACAATTGAAGAACGGAACTTGGCAACATTGACTGTAGTGTTCGAAAGCCCATGCACCACCAAATCAGACCTCTTGCGAGGAAGCCCCAACCTTTGCAGACAGCTCTCCGTAATAAAGCTAGCCTGACTAGCCTAGTCCAGCAAGGCACGGGCACTAACACGAGCTCCAGCTGAATTCAAAACATGTACCTGAGCCGTGGATAATAACACAGTCGACAATGAGCTTGCCACAGGAGTCACCGCAGTCAGACTTGAATCTTGCTCGACATCCTGGTGTGGTGAATTGGGTTTCGAGGGTGGGTCAGACCTCTGAGAATCAACAACCTTCTCAAAATGTAACAATGTGTGGTGTTTTGCTCGGCATTGATGACAAGAAGACTTGGAGGGACACTGTTTAGCCACATGCGAGTGAGATAAACAGTTAAGACACAGATTATGTTCCTTAACCACAGAAATCCGGTTTGAGGGAGAACGAGCCAGAAATTCTACACATTTATACAGTGCATGAGGACCCTAGCACAAAGGACACACAGAGAGTGATGCTAGTAAACATTTTGATGTCTACTCCTGAGATTGCCACTTGGACGAAGTCTTGAACTTAGGTTTGGCCCCAGAACCACTAAAACCTTTGGTCCTTGTTGCGCCTACGGACTCAGCAGCTGCACAGTGTTTACCCAGAAATGCCACAAACTCATCAAGTGTGGGGAGTTCATCAATAAGAGTTAGCTCCCATTTAGTCTGCAAACTAGTGTCAAGGCGATTGCACACAATAGGCAACAAAATTAGATTCCACTGGTCAACTGGGACCTCAAGAGCCTTTAGAGCAGCAACATTCTGTGTGATAACGGACAACTGTCGCAACGATTTGGGACAGTCAATGGTGGCAGAGGGTGCCTGAAGAAGTGCATCAACATGCATACCCACAATGAGGCGTTTGTTCTCGTACCGAGCTATCAATAAATCCAATGCCACATCAAAATTCGACTCCGACATGGGCAGAGTATGGACCAAACCCAATGCCTCACCTCGAAGAGACGTCTTTAGATAGGCAAGCCGCTCTACTGGTGAAACACCCTTGTTGTTTCTAATCAAGGTTGAGAATAAGTTTGAGAAGCTAGACCACTGTTTTGGGTCACCTTCAAATATTGGAAGTGTGATCTTTGGCAGAGCGACACGAGATCTAGTTTGCAAGTTTACACTTGCTGAACATTCGTTAACCTTCTCCTCAGCAAAGGAATCTACTATGGCCATAATGGCGAAAAACTTCTCCTCGAAATCAGCCATGCGTGCTGCATGTTCATCGAAATCAAAATCGGCTGCAGCTGCCGCCTCGATTGCCACATAATCAGCGTCAAAATGGTCACGCAAGGTAGAAATATCCCTCACTGTGGCCAAAAACAAGAGTTTTTTTGAAACGTCTACAAAAACCTCTTGAGCCAAGTCGTAGGACGTTTGATACGGGATTCTGTTAAGCGAAAGCGAACTTGCGCTGAACGGAAACGAGCGTTGGCCATAGCGAATTAGAATGCTTAAGAACCATTATGACCAAAAACCTTAATTTAAGTTTGTGAATTAACACGCCCACAAAATTCAACAAACTCGAAACTGGCAATAAGAGAAGAACAACTACGTGCCTCCGATTTATATAACCTCAAACACAACAACTGAACCAACAAACCCTTCCCAAGGAAATACGACAAAATTCCAACAATGAATTCACAACATTTCCCTTAGCAATGCAGGTGTAGCAGCACAGGCACGTGACAATATCTGCAACGAACATTCCTGCTTCATTCTTCACGTGGGCAGGAAAATATTACGTGATGCGCGCACCCAAACAGTGTACACGCCTCGTAAAATACGTAATGTCAAGCTTGGATTGACAAACGACACAAAATCGACGCACAAGTTCAAAGAGCAAAATATCACTACGTGTGAATCAACGACAAAATGCAGTACACCGAGCGTGCCGACTGCCAAAACATGAAAACGAACGAACAAAGGCTTTGCACACAGCGTGGCACGACGCATGTTTACGTTCCGACGAAGACAAATACGAAAAATTCCGGAAAGATTCGGCCCAGAGGACCAAAAAATGTTACATGAACGACAAAGGACTGTAAACTAAATGTATGTAACATTTACTTAACGATTCAACAATATTTGGTGAACGAGTCCACCGACACGACCACTCACCGCCATGTTGAGTTGTAGACTGTCCTCTTGTTGCTGGAACAGGGACACCAACCTAAGAGTTGGCAATGACAAGGTTGCCAACTCACACCAAAATGTACGTCCAATATAGCCACCTGAGAGCGGGAAATTCAAACTGGGCACGTGTGTCCAGGTAACACTAATCACAGTCTTGCACGACACAATCTTCACACATTCATAAAAAAAAAAATATATATATATATATAAAACCCTCTCACCAATTTATCTACATTGCAATGTGAAGCAATGATTTTGATTTTTTTTTTAATATCTGGAACAATTTGTTTTGCAGCCCTGAATTCATTGCACATACCAGAACAAAATAATTTTCGGTTTATCTATCATTGCAACCCGTAGTTACAGTCATTTCACAAGCACCATGCTGAAATGTTTGTTTACGATACACGTGTGTGCCTGGCTCGCTGGGCGAAGAGGGAGGAAAGATAAAGAAGTGAGCGGTCGGCCTGCTGCGTTGCATCTTTACTCGCACGTCGCCCGCCTCGCTAGCAACATTTTACCACACGGAACTTGCCAGATATTTACTGTGAAATTATTAAAGGCTAAGTAGCGATGGACGACTACGTTATAAAGTTTAATACTGTTCTAAAATATAATGTGACGAATTTTAATCCAGCAGAAACAATTTTTATGTCTTTTAACCAAGAAATAATTATTTAAAAATTATTAAATCTTTTATAAAAATTCTGTCTGAGTTATCCGAAGTCCGGGACATCTAGGTCCGAGTTATCGAGGGTTCACTGTACAAGATTCCTATATTTCGAAGTATTCAAGCAACTTTGAATAGAAAATTATAAACATTTTTTGTACATAAATCTGTGCTTGGGTATCTCCCCAGCCGTTGCATTTTGTACTCTGGATTGAGTCATGTGCGTTAAATGAATTTATTCTCTTGTTGGAAGTGTTTTAATTTTGTGATGGACGCTTATGTGAACGCCATTCTATTTTTGGATCTTTCATCGGCAGTCCACCTTAACTTCGGGCGAGGTCGGGCATCTTCAGAGCTGCTCGTGCTCCCACTTCTGTCTGCCCCCCTCCCCCCTCACTATCCCGACTTTCCACCCATTGGCACCTTTGTGCATACCCTGGGCCAGCACTCCGGTGCTACCCTCTGTCCTGACCGGCAGCTTCGCCGTCTCAGTACTCTGTCGGTAAGTTAGATTTAATGTTTTGAGTTCTGTTATTTTCCTGCATTGTTCACGCTCTGTTTTCTCTGTAAGTCGCGCGTATCTATATTTTAAGTCGCGTGTCTATCTATATTTAGTTCAGTAAATTTTCGGTTAGTTAAATTTTTTATGACGGCATGTTGAGGGGCTGCATGAAATAAAATTTAATTATGCTTTATGTTGATGTATGCACTTTGAATGGGAACTCTACACTAGAGTAACTTTCATCTGTGTACTATGCCTTCAATTTACAATATAGTATGCACCTAAATTCTTGAATGTCGGCTCTGCTTTATTTTAAAGGTATTAACAACCCTGACTCTCCAGTCGGTCTTGTGTTCGTGTCCAAATGGGGATCAAATCTATGTCCATATTATGGCTAAACCTACTTATAAGCACTTTATTAACGAGTTGCAGTAGGCAAAATACATTTCTGCACATAAAGAGTTTCCATAATCATATTTTGTCAGCGAAATTGCTAATCGTGGTAATAGAAATAGTGTTTGTAGATTAAGGGAAGATGCTTAATGCAATCACATGAAAACTGAATTATTATCTTTAACCACACATGTTTAATGACTACGCACAATAAAATTAGAAATTTTCATAACTTTTTTTACAGGCTTCTTGATTATTTATTATTTTTACACCACATGTTTGCATTTCAACTACGTAGAGAACCCTGGCATGTTTAAATCTGTGACAATAATGTGATAAAAGTTATGATATGCATGAAATTCTGCTCATTTTGTTATTCATAATAAGCATAGTACGATCTCACAAATTCTGTTGCACGTCAGTAACAACTGAAAAGGCCGTTCCTGCAGATAAACAGCATTAGTAGTTTGTGTGTAATGTTGCATTAACTGTAAATGGATAGCCAATGTTTAGACAGTAAACAACATTTCTAGTTTAGAGAAAGTTACATCCATGTTTGGAACGGAACATGACCTGTTCAATGTGCTCTAAGCAGATTAAAGTCACGAGGTATATCTGAGAAAGCAAACATTTTAGCTTGAGTTGTGCAAAGAGTAACCCAAGTAGAGTTTTCGAACACCTCTGCAGATTGACAAAATCTGTCACATGAATGAACAAATTCTACACTACTCTGGCATATTTATCTTTTTAACAGCCTTCTGATTGATAGTATGATATGAATGATTAGAATGACTTGGTTCATATTTATTACCCCACAGGCCCTGTCATGCATACAATTTTTGGGAAGACCCACCCCAATTACTGTAACGATCAAAAAGCATTCCAGTGAATTTCTTCTGTGTATGTAAAAACTGATATATTTTTGGTTTGTTCACAAACAAATATTAAAATATTCGAACAGCCTAAGAATTTTATTTGGCTGTACTTTGATCAGCAAGCTGAAAAAAGTTTGTTACCTGTAAATTATGCAAAACTGTACTGAGTTCGCCTACAATTACGACTTATAGTTTAGGTTTAATATTAACATCTGACAAACACTGTCAATTCCGGTGTGAGGCGGTCCACCCACCACTTAGGCCTTAATTATTTCCTGTTTTGTTTTTATTTTATTTATTTCCTTAGTTTGATTTATAGAATTTGCTATTATCTATTTAATTATTTCAGACATTGTTGACAGGAGTTTAATAAGGTATTGTTTGGCATTTTATCTGTATCAGTGTTGAAATTGTTCAATTTAATATTTAATTTGGTTTATTTAATCTGAGGCAACATTGTATTTTAATTTAAGATTATCACTTGCAGTTTAATTATTATTGTACTATAACTTCAGAGCTGGGTGTATGTTGGCTAGTTCTGTTTGATGGCACAGGTGTGCCTACCCAGTTCCTGGAATCGCTATATTTAGATTTTACCGTTTTACTACTACTTTTACTTTTCATGAAGTGCACGTGCGCGGCCACTCGAGTGTGCAAGAGAGACTGTGATATGTTTGCGCGAGCAGGTTTGGGCCACTGGACGGACATGCAGTTTAAATCTATAAAATATATGTTGTAAATTAAAATGTAATTATGGTTTTTAAAGCAATATTTTCACTCTCCAGGTTGTTTGGATGTTTAGAATTTGTATTTTTTTTGTTATTATATTTAATTTAGTTTTAGTTTTCCTTTACTTTTTTACTTTGGTGTGCCGCCAGAGGTGCTGCAGGGAGATAGCAAGCGTCGCGGGGTCGCCATGCTTAATTGTTGTCTGGTTGTGGACGAAGATGGGTGTGTTGAATGGTGCGTGGGCTGTGTGAGAGCGAGGTGGTGGAGCAGCTACGAGTACTTAATAGTTAAACATAAATCTTTCAGTGCTTTTGGTTGCCGAGTGGAGGGCTCGTGCATTCGCAAGGATGTTACAAGTAAAATGCCGTGCGGGTTTTGGTCTTTTGGAAACGTGTTTGAAATCCTTTTTTTTTTTTTTTTTTTTGGTTGAGTTGTTCTCTCCAGGGAGCGTCAGACATTGACGATGATTCAAGACTATCATTATTGCTATCTAAACTGTTTCAGTATGTTAAGTTGAATTTCTCAAGTTTATTAATAAAAACAGTCACACCAACAAGCTTTAAATTCTTTGTGTAGTCTACTGCAAACATATTCTTATGGACCACTATATGATCACAAATGGCCACTAGCAAGTGAGTATCAAACTGTTTCATGCTTGACGCGTTACATTTCTAGTGCCGTGACCAAGGATTTGTGATTGATGGCGATGTGAGTAGATTCATCCGGACGTCTGACGCGTCACACCAGTAAAATGAATACATAAAGACCCTTGAAAAATAACCAGAAAATGTGTTTCATAGTTGCCTCGGGTGTAAATTTTGAGTGCAGTAAAATAGTTTAAGGGGTATAGGTAAGATGTCTAGCAAGGAAAACAAACATGCGGTAATATTCAGGATTGTTTTAAGATCACTTGAAAACCATTAAGCTTAACATTATTAACTGTAAAACTATACAAGAAAATCATGTTTATCCTGAAGTAGATTTTGTTACATAAAAAATTTTTGGTTTGGTCAATTCAATAAAGTAAAAAAGCTAGGAAAACACAAGTTAAGTTTAAATGCTTCCTGAATATTTTAATAAACAACTTAAACTCTGTATTCATTAAACAATGATATATGTACATGGTAATAATATACATTGCAATTAGGTCTTTTACACTCTGTAAATAACCTGTGGCGCAGGATTTTATCTCCAGTTTTCTAATGAAACAACTTAAGTACTACATAGAAATACAGTCAAACCTCTTTAATACAAACCTCAGGAGACCAAAAATGGTGCAGTTTGTAATAATGAGGTTTGTAATTAACAGGTGTTTACAGGAAAAAAAAAATTTCTGTGCAAATTTTTATAGGCTGTTTATACCGAAAATACAAACATTATTACCACCCTAATGGCTGCCTTTAACAAGTGAACTTGGTATTACATTGTTTTATGAGCAAAGAAAATGTTTATGGAGCATCAAAGGTAATATTCAATTTCTCATCTCATTCCAAGAGGAAAGAAAAACACTTTGTATTAAAAGGGTTTGTATTAACGAGGTTCCACTGTACAGTGAAACCTTCTGTACCATCACCACCCCTCCATCGGGGCTAACCTTCACATGGTGACGGCACCTGACAATTATCACAGCAGCAGAGGTAGTAACTAGGGTTGCGATCCCCAACAATTAGCAAGCTACTATGCCTAGGCAAGGGTATAATTTAATTCAATCAAAGCTAGATACTCATAATCTCAAATCTACCAAAACTAGCAAGTGATCAGCATGATCTGCAAGTAATGTCACAATTATTAGCAAAATTGTAAAAGGGAAATTACCAATTAATTTTAGCTTCAAAAAATACCAATGATCGGGTTCAATCGCATCAGCGATTTATTAATAATCCAAAACATAACCAACAGTTGCAAAACCTTGCAAATAATACAAACTCAAATATTAAAAAAAGAATCAAAACATTAAAAAATGAAACAAATAACATTAAACATTAATTTTACAAAAATACTATTAACAGGCGTGCAAATGGAATCTCATTTTAAGTTGAACAAATAGGAAATAACAAGAAGCCCTAGTCGATAACCCTGAGGAGGGTGTAGCAAAGACAATAACTAAACATAGGCTAGCCCTACCTCATAGGGAACTAGCTCACACAACAAGTGCTGACTGAGATGCTCTTCCCAGCAGCAAACCCTAACATAAACCGAGGGGACACACGCCCCTAAACATACTAATTAAAACTCTCAGGGGACACTCGCCCCAACACACAACCTCAAACACAAGCATATCCTACCTCAGTAGTATGCATACACAGCTAACACCCACACACAAGTCTCATAAGCGGGCACGTAAGGTGCATGCAAAACATCCAATTGGTTTACTATTAAAGATCGGAAATGGTTTACATTCGCTGTTAAATCTAAGCATCAAATTACACGCCTACAAAGATTACTTACGAAACTAATAGAAAAATACATGTCTGCCCCCCTCTCTCTCTCACTGAATAATAATTACATATTTACTTTAGTTTACTTATTGGAATCCCGAACGCGACAGTTACTTTAATATACCAGGCAAAAGTGAAAACAAACACAAGACACGAACGAAACACTAGGACTTGGGCCATTATGCTACAGGACTTCAACTCAAGAAATAATAAACACGAAACTAAACAAGGCGCCACAAATTAATCATTTACAAGTCCTGCAGCATAACAACCCATTCCACATTTACAATAACGAATAACAAAGCAACACTTACATTTCAATGGAAGCCGACTGAACGCACATACTACAAATACACGAGTATAAATACAAGAAGCGAGAATGAATATTATCACTGGAAATAGTCCGCCCAACATGGAGGAGCAAATACGACAAGTTAAATTACAATAAACCAATTATTACTATGAAACCTGAAATTACATAACGAAAACACAATACAAACATTACAAGTCTCATTTAGAACAATATTAATTATATAAACAATTCCCTTCAGAAATTCACAATATTACAGGAAAATTATATTAAAACAGTTCTCGGGAATATTTCTTGAGGTTCCGCCATTGTCGCTCGATAGCGCTAGTGTAGCACGAGACTAGCTGCACTGCCTGTACCTGTGTCTCTGTTTAGTCTGTATCACATCTATGGCGAAGAATGTCATGTTTACAAATGGCAACAGTAAATATTCCAAATTAACAAAAGGAATACAATATAAGGTATGCGAGTTTCTGGATAATTGGGGTATTAGAAATATAACTGCCGAGTATTATATATGTTAATTCTTGATAACTTTCAATGTCTGAACTGTTTCTAACGTCGTCAAAGTTGTTCACTGACGCGGTCGGTGCAATGCCATTGTCAATAATCACAATATTGTAGTTGACAATCTGCTAAGTCCTGGTAAACTGTACAATTGTAGAATCTTCACAAAATGTGTGAAAGGAAGTGCGGGCCCAGCACACTTCTTAAGAAGTTCCCACTTAAGAAAATTTCTCCGTTAAAAAGTATGCATTATTTTTACAATGTCTACGTATACTATAGTAATTTAACCCTTTTAAGAAGTTTTCCCAGCTAAGTAGTTTAAATTTTTCAGTTTCTTCAGAAACATCTTCACAGGGTTTTACTGTATAATAAGATAAAATCTAAGCTAGTTAAATACCTGCGCAAAATATTACTCGTCTGAAATCAATCCTAAATATCACTGCAATGTTGTTTTTTTTTTAAATATATGTTTAAAAAAGTTTACCACACTAATTTTAACATCACATTTCAATTTCATTTTCAAAAGCTTACTCTAAAAAATAATTTCCAGGAACAACTATGTGTCTATCAGATATCATGTGAGTACTGAACATACTAACACACACAAAAAGTCCTAACTACAGTATATCAGCTCCAAACATCGGAAGACATCTCAGGAGAAGGCAACTGAACAGGAATCTATCACAAAATTTGTTTCCAAGCAAAACTGGCCTCCAAACAGCAGAATTGCAAACAAAGTTAATGAAAAATTGCCAAGTTTTTTGTAGGTGGTCTTTACTCATACTCAATAGTAGAAGGAAAAGGATTCAAACACCTGATGAGTGCCTACCGACATTAAGTTGTTTCATGTAGAACAACATTTCCAAGATCAGTCATTCAACATTTTTACGAAGCCACTAGGACTAGAGTTCTTTCAGAAATGCATAGTCACGCGGAAAATTATGTCAATTCCTTTTCACTTACAACCGATGGATGGACCTCTCTTGCAAGTTATCTGACCCTTACAGCTTATCACATAAAATTTTTCAAATTAAATCTGCAATGGTGAACTACTTTCACAAGAAATCATCAAACATTGCTGTAAATATTGAAAAAGAACTTTCAGAACTTCCTTCAAAATTAAATGTTACTAGTTCAGTTCCAATAGATGTTGACGAACAATGCTTACAATATCAAAGCTGCTGTAAAAAAAAATTTAAAGTGCAATACAGAGCTGCCACCAAGTTTATAGCATTAAAAAATCCTGTAATATTTCCAACTTACATCTACGTACTTTTCCTAACTATTTATAAGGGAAATTCTTGATGTAGAATTTTGACAGTGAAATTAATATATATATTAAATTATGTAATATAGTATTGTGAAAAATTGATATGTCATTCAGGAAGCCATCTACTGTTAATGTTTTTTACAGACTCAACTATTTGCTAACCTGTTTCAGTAAAAAATTAGCGAAACTTACCACCAGTTTTCCTATTTGGAAATATTTGTAGAATGAGTTTAGAGAAACTAAGAACATGTTCAACTGGCTACTTATTGTTGAAAAATGAAGCTACCTGCATAAGTTTATTTATGGCACCAAAGAAGATATAGTGTGCTTGTATCATAGCGCCGCACGTAAAATGTAAATACCCGTATTTAATAACATAATCACCATATTTTCTTTACCAACATTTTGGTACAAAATATATGGTGCAGCCATTATGAGAAGTTTAAAAAATTTTAATTGTTTTTTATTTTGGCATAAATTAAAAACTTAAATTCCCCCATACATGCCTGTATATAGCAAGAGATTTTCAGCAAAAATAAAGGAAAATATAACTAGGTTTAAAATAAACATAAAAAAAAGATTAGAGAATCTCGTTAATACATGCATGTGCGTTCTTAATTATAGGTGATTCGGAATAAAGTAAACACTCAAAAAAGCCCTGATTAATTTCTATTTCCTGCCAGTTTATATCTTTCCGCCGATGTTAACACAAATAATGCCACGTGCTTTTATTTACATAGGGTCGTGCAATGTTTACAACTACATTAAACTGCTCCGATAAATTTTAGCTACAATATCTACTCATTAAATGCACGGGGCTGAATGTAAGATATATAAAAAAAAGTAATCTTAGTTATAAATACCTGCAAGTTAATGTCTGGTTTCTGTCCATCGACTAATCTAAGCAACACGCATTATTGCCGTTACGTATCTCGTAAACGAGGGCATATTTTACTTTAATTTGTAACGAAAAACCGCCATTAGAACAGACATGACACACACTATTCAATAATCCAAGTTTCGTTCAGTTCTACTGCCACGAACAACGACGACGCACTTCAGAAACAATAAATAACGTATTTTCTTAACATGTGAAATAAAAAGAATGTTGTTTTTAGGCTGGCAAACGTAAAACATAATATACAGATTACCGATGGTTTCACATTGTTTCGGCAATGATATTCAAAGTAATTTCCAATACTTTTTAATGTGTATATATGCAAAACGGGCAAACGCACGCAAATGATGCAACCAAATATGCAACTTAGCGGCGAGAACCTAACTCTGATGCCACCTGTTGGTGGGGTTTTGAACTGTCTGAAGCACGGAGCAAGTGATAACGGCCACGGCGACTCGAGGTCGACGATAGCATCACATAATTCTCGCGCCAATCGAGTCTAATTTTAATATATGTATGAATGTCAATAAGATCATAAGTAAATATTTTGAAGTGTATTAAGTACAGACAGGTCGAGTTCATCATATGTTCTTTCACTAATGTTGTATTCAAATAGGAAAATACTCGGAACTACGTACAATAAATCGCTACCAACCATACAAGCTGTAAAGTAACTCTTGTTAGTGGTGATGTATATGCAGTAACGGCTAGTGATTTTTTTTTCAAAGGTTAAATCTTTAGTGCTCACTTTATTCCGAATGGCCTATACTGAGTCAATTGTTGTTGAAGACAGATGTCGGAAATATCCGTGAATATCTAACATTATCCGTCTGTCGTTTTAACCTTTAAATATTCGTTAAAACATATAAAATCCGTTAAAACGGCAGGCCTGCTATAATAGTTTGCCATGATTTGCTCACACTCTACCAATAGTCTTGCATGATGCAAAAAAACAACACACCTGGAGTATAAACATGCAAAAATCCCAGAAGAATCTTGGTTACCACTCAAGAAGCACATCTGCTAGACAGCGGCTCCTAGAAAAGCACAGATGGGAATTATGGAACTTGTAATTCAAAATGTGGATATTAGGTGGAACTCAAAGCTTCAAATGTTTAAAGAGACTGCTGACACTCCAAGAAACCAAAGATAAGCTATCATCAGACTGTTTTGACAGATAAATTGACACCAACAGATTGAAAAATAATTAATGAAAATGTGAGAGTTCTAGAACCAATTTCAGAGGTATATTGCCTAACACGTAGTAAATCCTATCCTAACATATCAGTGGTAATACCCCTTCTGCTAGGAATAGAGTTTTGCTTACTCAACCATACAGAAGAAAAGTAATCCTGGATTTTACTTACAAAGAATTTGCCAAAAGCCTTGAAATCCCTATTCCTTTTAATATCACAAGATTGAATATACCTCATCACAACAGCTGTAGATCCTCTATTCTAACTAATGATTTAAATAGCGACAGCCAAGCTCTTTTCACTGAGCACTTGACAACCATTGTCAGAAGTCCATACGATGGGGAAAAAACTGTCAGAAACATCAGAAATCATTCCTTTGTGGTTGGCTGGAAAAGAATGATTTTAAGAAAAATGTAAATTTGTAAAAATAATCTAGGTAGCATAATTCTTTGACTTAATGCTTGACGAAAGATATTAACACAGACAGTGAAGTTTTTTTGCTATGGATGTTACATGAATATTTTTTTATTTTTTATTTATGATGTTACTTTACACTTGCTAAAATACAGTACATTATATTGTACCCTGATAGCATGTGATCAGATTCATTTACATGAAAAAGTAGATTTTTGCTACATCAAAGGCAACTAAAATTATTTTGTAATATACTTTACTACAGAGTTGCCACCAAGTTTTGATTCAAAATCCTGTAATTAGCAATAAAACAGAGGTGCCAACCATTTCATAAAGCTTTCAGAAGTAATTACATAAAAAAAAAGTAGTTTGCAAAAATTTTCAATAGTGATTTATAAAATCACACGACAGGCACTTACAATATTTAACCTAAAATATACACATATGATACAATGCATAATTTTTTTTGGTGTTCATACATACGTCATGCTAATAAGAGAAGTAATAATCCACATATATTCATCAATGCTGCAGTTTACAAATTTTTTTAAAAACACATGTTTGTCTTGGAAAAATTTACCTGAACACAAACTTATGTTTCTCTTGAAATATGAACACCCTGATACTTGTGTTGACTCTTGAAAAAATCTCTTGATACATTGTCATTAAATTAACGATGCAAGTCTAAATAAAATTCAATTCACACAAATTAACTTTCATACTAAAAAAAAATACTATAGGCCTAAGAACATATTGGTAAAACACTTAACAGTTTGGTCTCCTTACTTGTGAAGCATATCAAGTGTTGCCTTTTTTGCTTCGATAAGCATGTCACTGGAGAACTTCTGCTCAAAGCAAACTTTGCCACTCGTCATCATGTGTACCTTCCCGATAACCACAGATTCTAATAATTTGGCACCCATTGTTGGTCTGAATTCTGTCTTACTTTTCCGTACAATGCTGAAAATTAGTTCACAAGAAGCATTGCTGCGAGGTATATACAAAATTGCCAACATTACTTTAGGAAGGACTTTGAACTTATACCCATCAGCACTCTTTAGATTTTTAATCATATGCCATGAACATCCATCCTGTCACATGATATGATTTCATTTGGTAGATCTTCACATTGATACCTTCCTGCATTTGCTTCATTGTTCCTTCAGGCTTTGTGGATTCCTGTCTCAAACGTTGACAGTGAACTGGCATTTTCTGCCTATGGAAATGTTTTGTCAGATAAGCGGTGAAATCTAACACCTTCCAATTTTGAAATTATGTTATCAGTATATTTGAACTAAAATGTCAAATTTTATAGTAATGTTAAGAATGAATGAATAGTTTTTAATTTGTAAGTTAAGTGTTTTGTTTTTATTATTGATCGAACTAGTACTTGCATCGGTTATGTATGTATCATATTGATGGGTTGTGAAAGCAGTGTGTGTTTTATAAAACTTAGGGCCTGTATTACCACCTCCTGATAAAGTTCTGGATAGAACATATCTGGAAGATAGTCCAGAAAAGTCTACTATGACACTCTGGTATCGCTTATCACAGGATAGGCTATCAGCTACTATAACATGCTAATAGGTACGTACCGTATTGGCCCGAATATAAGACGGCCTCAAAAATATGACGACCCCTCCTTTTACAAATAGCAGTATAGAAAAATAAACTGAACACAAATATAAGACTACCTTTACCACCTTTTGCAGTAAAATTTGTTTATCTTCAATACTTTTGTATAATTTTATAGAATGTTTACAAAAAAACAAAACAAAAAAAAAATATACAAATAGAAAAATAAAGATTGTCCTCTCTTCCATCAAATGCATTCAAAATGAAACATTGCTTGAACTCCATTATTTTGGAATGTTTACAAATCTGTTTTTCAAGTTCATCACGTCTTTCGCAGGGCCTCGAAATACTCTACGCGTTCTGTTGCAGTATTTTTTAATTTTAGAAGGTCTTTCCGCCAACGGTGAACGTTTGCTTCTATCACGTCATACAGTCTCACGGCAGCAAAATTATTTGTTGTTGCAGCGTATTTTGCTACTGTAACTTCAAAACTCGCTTCGTAACTCTGTATCTCTCCTTTGTTTGTTGTGTTATTGTACCAAGCTTTTCAACTTCATCACGGCCCATTTTAACGAAGTTATAAAAAAACAGTTTGTTTACCAAAATACTTAACCAAGACGAATTCCACTAAAGATGAAACTAGCGACGAACATTTGCATAGTAAAATGCTACAAAATGGCCGTGACAGTGCTGCGATGTGCGCTGTGCTCACCAGAACTAGTGACAAGATCGATACAACAGCGCTGTAATGCACGTGGTGCTCAGTAGAACTAGCAACAAGATAGTGCTTTTAGCGCTTGCAGATGTTACTTCTATGTAGTTGCATATCCAGGACGTTAACGGAACAATATAAATAAAGACTGCATGTTTACGCTCTATTGCAGCAATTGAAACGTGAAAAACTTTTATTTGCTGTCTTATTTGTTTTATGTAAAAGTGGTAACTAAAATACTTTGGTTTTTCAATACAGTGAAATATCAATAGTTTTAAAGTACATATTTTTCTATATACAGTGAAACCTCGTTAATAAAATCCCGCATAATACGAAGTTCGGGATAATACAAACATTTTTAATTCCCCTACAGACCGAGATTGGGATTTCAACATTAAAAAATA
The DNA here is from genome assembly GCA_003012365.1 of Medauroidea extradentata. Classification (NCBI taxonomy): domain Eukaryota; kingdom Metazoa; phylum Arthropoda; class Insecta; order Phasmatodea; family Phasmatidae; genus Medauroidea; species Medauroidea extradentata. Next base: position 33,625 of record PNEQ01024410.1, on the reverse strand, counting down.
TGTTTAATACAAAATATTCGTTATTATGTAATATGAAGTAACGTCACATCCGTTCTCATAATGTATTATGGTAATTCTATTGGATAAACCGAATTAAATTGTGTGCAGCTGGTGAATTATCAGATACTTAATACGTGTACTATGAAGAAAAATAAAGCCCCGTACGACAATAGCGCACACAGACACCATAAAACAAGTACACGTACCTTAATTTTGCCGTCAAGAGTTCTTTTCAACCTGGCGATAGTGTAGTACGAATAACGCTCAGTTTTTATTTTTGTCACGCTTGCCAACGCGCACGTTAAAAACTTCTGAACTCTTGATGTGGTGCCGTTCGTGGACATTTTCTTTGTGTGTGACCACAACTGCGAGAACTACGTGACTATATTGCATCATTGTAGAAATGCATAGATTCCGTTCATATTAAAAAACATATATATACATATGTAAAATTACTTTTTAATCACTAAAATTTAATCACGGTAATAAATAAGTAACAAAAATCCTTATAATATTCCCGGTAACGTTATTGTCGATATTTTTTTTGTGCTGTTTAAAGCTGAGTTGGTCATACTGAAAACGGTTGTCTTTTTTTTTTTGTTCAGGAACTAGGTTAATTTCCTTTTGTTATTGTTTGACACATGGTTAAAATGGCAAAACGGAAGAGAAACGAGTTATCTTTATCAGCAAAAATGGATATTTTAAGTGCGGTTAACAGTGGAAAATCTAAAACGAACGTTGCAAAAGACTTCAATATTCCATTATCAACGCTTCCTAGCATAATTAGTAACAAAGAGAAGTTGGAAGCAGTGGCAGTGTAACGAAGCACAAAAAACGTATGCGCAATCCTCAACACAAAGAGTTGGAAGAAAAACTTTTGGAATGGTTTTTTCAAATGCGGGAAGGGAACATACCCATATCATGTCCAGTAATCCAACAAAAAAACAGATTATTTTGCATTGCAACTGAAAATAGAAGGCTTTTAGTGCAGTAATGGTATGTTGCAGCGATTTAAGGACCGAAATAATTTGGCCAACGAAACTGTATGCGGCGAGAGTGCAACTGTGGACAAGGATGCTGCCCTGGATTGGCTTAATTCTGTCCAGCCAGTTTTAATTAAGTATGCACCTCGTGACGTGTTAAATATGGATGAGACAGGCATGTTCTTTAATCTGCTTACCAACAAAACTATGTCTGTAAGGGGAGAGGCTTGCCACGGGGGGAAACACAGTAAGGCAAGAGTTACAGTTTTGCTTTGCTGTAATCAAGATGACAGCACAAAGCTCAAGCCCCTGGTTCTTGGGAAATCTAAAAAACCCAGATGTTTTAAGGATATTGATACTGCTCGACTGCCCTGTGACTACGAGGCAAATTAAAATGTTTGGGTCACAAGCAAAGTTTTTCAGTCGTGGCTTACCTTCTGTTGGATCGTTGTGCTGCTCATACAGCACATGGACTTACGCTTAATAATGTAACACTGATGTTCCTGCCAGCCAACACGACCAGCTTCATGCAGCCACTGGACCAGGGCATCAACCTCTCTGTCAAGAGACACTACAGGTCAAAGCTGGTAAAATACCTTCTTCGCCAGCTTGAATTAAACAAGTGTTTTGAACCAAGATGGAATGTATTAGATACCATTAGAAACATTTCTATGTCATGGGACAGTGTGACAGCAGCAACAATTCAAAATTGTTTTGCCTAAAGTGGTTTTGGCAAAACCGACAGTGCTGAAGAAGGCTGCGACACAGTGGACGGCTGGGAGGAACTTCAGCAACATGGTGCTCCCAGGACCTTTGAAGAATATGTACGCATTGATGAACAGTTGTCTACAAAAGCTGCTCCTCTGACTGCAGAGAGCGAGTTGGACAATGTCGTACCAACTGAACCACTTCAAGAGGAACAGGATGATGAAGAAGGGGAGGTGGCTGAAGATGTAGTCCATCAACTTCCAGATAAAAAAGAAGCAACTGCAGCACTGAGTGTGCTTGAAAATGTTCTGGCAGCAAAGTGATGTGGACAGTGATGCCCTGTCATTATTCGACAAACTATGCAGTGCAGTCATGAACATATATGGCAAGAAAACTGTACAAAAAAATTAATGAATTTTTCAAGCCTGTTTAAGGTAGGCCTACTGTTAGTTACATTCATGTTGTTCATCATATTCACAATTTTAGTTTAATTTTGTGTATAGTGTTAGAGTGTGTAGTTGATATTTTTTTTATGAGTACAGTAATCACTGCAAATTTTTTTTACCAAACTAAATTGTGATTGTGTGTGTGTTGGTTCTTTTTATCTGTATCACAACTTCATACATTAAAGGTGAAGAATGTGTTTTCTGGACAGAAATATTTTGAATATAATTTTAATTTAGTTACAAATTTTAAATATTATTTTTTAAGTGTGCAGCAAATTGAAAGTTTGCTTGGTTTCTTATTTTTAATAAATAATGTATTCAGTTAAGTTATAATTTTGCTAGTTTATTCACAGCAAATGTACTTAATTCTTTTACCTACATGATGGAATAGTTTTAGTTTTCGCTGTATATAGCCATACTTTACTGGCCTATTATTTTCTCAATGTTTTTAACACTTTATCTGACAACATTTCTGTACAAATTCATAACCTTAGTAAACCATTGGCTGAGTTATTTAATTTTTTACAGGTTGCATACATATTTCTATTAAATTTTACACAGCTCCAATGGTTATTGTGATATTGTCATGGTTCTTGTCATAGCTGAAATAAATTCTTTATGATTCATTCATTCAATCACTAAAACCACTAATAAGCAAATTGAAGGATAGCAGTTTTTCGTCGATTTTTTCTTTGAAGGGCCAACACCTGTTAATACAAACCTCGTTAATACATAGTGCAAAATTTTAGGTCCCTTCAGGTTTGTAATAATGAGGTTTCACTGTATACACATGTTGAAAATGTAACCCCAAAACTGTAGGCTACAATTATAAGATGACCCACGTATTTATAAATTCTTTATTTTGAAAAAGTATAGTCTTATATTAAGGCCAATACGGTATCCAGAAGTTAAAGGTGTAATTAGAACAAAAATGGAGTCATATATGATTGTTAATCATGAAGTTGAGATTAGGATCCCACTTCACAAAATGGAGACCTATAAATTTCGGTGACTGCAGAAAACTTAATATAAATTATGAGATTATTAATAATTATGTAAATATTTCAGCTGAAATTTTTTGCGTCATGATATATTTTGGTTTCGAAGCGATTATTAACACTATTTTTAACAATTTTTTTTATACCAGTATTTACTGTGTTGCATGCGTGAATTATAAAATTAAATTTTTCTGTGGCTATTATTTTATTTGATACCTCTATTTTAATCAATAATTTACTTGATGATGTTAAACAAGAGAAACAGTGACAATCTGTAATATTCGCGAAACCTTAAAACCACAACAACTCAACGAAACAAATTTCAACTAAAAAGTATACAGTTAGCTACATTTTTACTACCAACTTATGAAAGAATTAACCAACAACTTATGAATGAATTAACCAAGTACCTACGAATATTTACCTGATAGTTATCTGGTTACTATCCACAGGTCGTAATACACAACTGCTGATTATAAGTAGCTGATAGCCTATCCAGCATATAATAACCAGCCAGTTTTATCAGGAGGTGGTAATACAGACCTTTAATGTAGTTTTAATTTAACTTCTGTTGTATTTTGTTATCGCAATTATAAAAACTTAATGTGTTATTTTAATGACAGGCAATTTTGCAGTGTTTTTTGTTTGACTTCTTTGGCGTAAGAAAATTTTTTTTACCGCTTTTGTGATCAAATGAAAGTTTGTATTTACAGAAATCATTCGGTTTTGTTCATCGAAAAATAGGGTCTCTAACAATTGGTTACCCAATTCGAGGTGATACAATAATGATGTGTGGTTTAGAATGACCTTTGGGAGAGGGAAGTCTGCTCAGGAAGGAAGCAATACTCCAACCCAATTTTATATTTACCCCTTGTTTTGAAACAATCCTTCCAGTTCCTCGTGCTGGGGACAGTCAGGAGACATCACTGTTTGTGCAGTGCTCTTCTAAATGTATCATATAAGTGTTATAATGTCTGCTTTGATTGATGTGATTTGCATTGCTGTCGTCTTTCCAGATAAAATTCCTCTAGTTTAAAATGCCTTATATTTGGATGCCATATGCACATGATGTGTGTTATTGATTATGAAAATGTTGAATTTATTTGTTTCCGGTTATAATGAATGGACAAAGCAACTGTGAATCATGAGTTTAGAAGACGGGAAATGTAAAATATGCCATGAGCTATTTGGAAATAGTGATATGGTCATTGTTCGCAGAGGCATACAAAAGCTAGTAGAGGCGAGCCAAAAATGATAAAATGGACAGTTTAGTGTTCGTATGAATGAATTACTACAGCATGAAGTTTATTCTAAATATAGGAAATGGTATACAAGAGACAGTAGTATTACTGCATCAAAATCTCAGGAATGTGGTAACCCAGCTGTAAAAGTTCCACGCTTAAGACCACGAGATTTTTAATTTAATTATAGAACTAACTGTTTATTTTTTGGGCAGCCAGCAGTGTCTCCAAATGTGAAGCTCCCTAAAAATAGAAGGGAAATTCACATTGTAGAAACTAAGGAAATAAAGGATACTATACTTTCCATTTGCAGAAACCGCAACAATGATCTTGGAGAAACTGTCAGAACTCTTATGGCAGTCGTCACAGATCTCTCCTCAGAAGAGGCACAATATCATTTTGACTGCTATTCAGACTTTAGGAAATTGAAAATTCACAATAAACCTGGGAGACCAACTGACGATTCAATGTGAACATTTTTTGACTTGCTTTTAGGTTACCTTGTATCACATGATGAATGCCAGTACACTGCGTCGGACATGAGAATCATTATCAAAGGATTACATGGAAGGAACAGTTGTGAATTCAGTGATTACATTCTTAAAAATCGACTGAAAGCTAAGTAGGGTACAGGAAAAACATGTTAAGAAATAAAAGGGAAGCCAACTATATATAGTTTCACGGGAACTTCCCATAAAATTCTAACAGATCAGTGGTACGAAAACAGAAAAAAATCAGAAGGTGAGAAGATTCACATAGTTGAGACAGCTGCTGCGATTATAGAACAAGACATACAGCGCAAAGTGTATGAAGATAAATTTTATCCATCATTTAAAGACATAGAGTCTAGAGGAAAAGGCTTAGTTCGTCACAGTCTACAAGTTTTTGTGAGAAAATTAACATTGGGTAGAAAGTTGCCTTCAGAGAGTTTGCAACATAAGCAAACCATGATTAGTCGTGCAATAATTGCATTACAACATCTACGATCATTCATTTCTCCAATACAGCTCTCAACTGCAGTTCATTTTCTTTCAAAATATGGTTCTAGTAATTTGATTGATACTCTGTTTTCTCTGGGGCTCTCTAGTTCCTACCAGGAAACATACTAATATTTGAACTCTGCAGGATCAACAGTCAAACCAAAAATTGATAATGGTGCATTTGTGCAGCATACCTTTGATAAAGCAGATGCAAATAACATGCTGGATGGACTAGGCAAAATACATATCTTAGGTGGCATTCAGTGTATTACACCAAAGATACCTGTCACCATGCAAAGTGCAGTCTCACGTGATCACCCCAATAAGCTTATACCAAAATGTAATGAAACACCAATAGTCCTATAAAGAAACCACTTAAACCAGGACTTAATAGATGTACACAAGATTGATTTATTGTGGCTGATAGGTTTCACCAATCCTAGACAACCTTCTCTATCTTGGAATGGACACATTAATGAAGTCACACAAGAAACTAGTACTTTCCAAACATCTTGAATAAAGACTCTTCCAGTCATCAACTTGGAAGCCACAAATATGTCATCCTTGAACTCAGCACTCACTTTTGCAGTAAATGAGAGTGCTTCGAGGAAAAGGACCTGTATTATTACGTTTGATCAGCAACTATTCATAAAAGCTTCTGAAATTGTTGTCGCTGCTGACACAGGTAGTCCACTGTCAATGATTAATGTACGTTTGGGTACATTTTATTTGCTTGTCATTTTTAGGATCAATCTGGAACATCATGAAAGGCAGCAGACTTGAAGAGTTGTGGTCAACTGTGTATGCAAAAGCAGTACTCAGCATATGATGACCGGGCATGCATTTTCTCGAGCAGTACGAGCCTGTGTGTTAACATTGAGTGCATTGTTCAATGGCATATGTATACATCATCCCAACCTACTTGGAGAACGTATTGAAATGATGTTCCACTTGCATCATAAATTTTTGACATAGCAAGAAACAGCTGAACACATGGTTCTGTCTACTGAACTTAAGAAAATTGAGGAAATTTTGGAAGACGTAATTAAAAACTCAAAGAGAAAGGTAGAACACAGAAGTTATAGCTTCAGTACATTGATCAGGTGAAACTTGTAATCAACTTAATTTGTGTAGAAAGAGCAGGAGATTGGAAGCTACACATTTCAACTGTTAAAAATATGTTACCATATTTCCACACAGCAGGTAATATTCTGTATGCCAAATCTGTACATCTTTACTGTCAACAAATGTCTTGAACTGGAATCTCGACTGTCAATTGAAGAATTCAGACAGTTTACAATTGCTGGGTACTTCACTATAAGACAAGCAAGCAGATTTTGGAGTGGAACCGCAACTGACATCATCATTGAACAATGTCTAATGCGGAGTCTTTAAAGTAGTGGCGGTCTCACTTGTGGCTGAGGAATAACGGAGAATACAATAATTAGGGCCAATGAAAAATGATAAATAAAAATGACTGATTTCGGTAAATAAAATGAGACATTTCTGTGAAATATTTCGGTATAAAAATACAGTAGAGTCTCGTTATAGCGAAATGTCACAGTTCTGGGTTCGAACTATAGCCGAATTTGGCCGATTCTGACCCCTAAACCCAAAAATTACATTAAAACTGTCTTTACTCTTATTTAAGTATGACGTAGTATGTTATTTTAAGGAAATATAGGTTTATTTTGACAGGTGAGTATGCGCTGGTTACAATGATACCCAACAAGTATGGATGCAGCTATTCGCTAACTCAAAACGGGCCAAAATCTCAATTGCATCATTTAAGTATGGCTATCAGTCGCTGGATTGCAATGGTGTCTCACCCGCGCGGGTGCCCGGCAAGAGTGCACATGCCGGCAGTCAACATGATTACACTGCCGGCCGCTGCAGACCAATGTAATCAGTTTGACGAGTGTAGCAATTTATTTATTTATTTTAGCATTCATGCTCTGATGATAATTCTGTGTACCCTTTCACACTGTGGCACGCGTCAAATAATTTGTGTGCTTGCCCGAGACACACAAAAATTCAGCTCAGATGGGTGATGTAATTGTTCATTTGTCCGTTGGGCAGGTAATGCTAGAGTTATTTGCCAGCAAAAATAAGCGATGCCAACAACGGCAGTTGCTTTATTTTCGCGCACTACTAGTGAACTGTGTTTAGCGGCACGGTGGCACGAAGTTAAGTTAGAAGCCAATTAGTAGTAACAGAAGTGTCCACACATGTATGCATTGACTTTGAGTAAGGTCACAAGTTTGTGATTTTATTCCGGCAGTGTGCCGACAGATAACATGTTTGACCTACATGAGCGCTGCCGAATCTAGATAAGACTGTTCGTTGAAAAGTAATTCTGAGGCTAGACATGCTCGTTTTCAAACACGGCCCACAACCTGTGATTTTTTTCCCCTTTTTATTTCTCTTTCTTCCCATTCAGCTGTCAAAACAGACTCGTTCCAAGACAAAAAAAAAGTGACATTCTTGTTGTCACTCTATTCCTGACGGCGTGTACAATACTTTAACAATGCAACGGTCAGCCCACAAGGATTTATTGCTTCTTGCTCAACTTTATGGGACGTTTATTGTGTTAAAATTATAATTTATAATTAGTGTATACAGCAAATGTTAAAACTGCCATTAAACTAAAAGATAAAAACACGTACAGCCGACAGTGTGAGCACAAAGGTGAATCAGAACAGCAAATGCACTGAAAAAGGATGCGTCCTCTCATCCGCCATCCTTGCTGCTTATCTCAGAAAGCTGAAGTAAAATACGAGCTGTAGCAATCTAAACAGAGATAAGCACCAGTAGTTGTGTGGGCGCGTGTGAGGGAAAGAGACAGCGCTATCGTATCTCCCAGAGGCATTTCTTCAGTACGTGTGGTATGTGTGTGTGTTTGTGCGACAGATATAGCACAGCCGGCGGCAATTATCCTTAGTGAAGAAACAGTATATATTATTCAGTCAGAACACGCAGATTTTGTTCCAATAGCCGTGTCATCATCTGAGCTGAGCGGAAGCTTTTTGGCAGCGCCTCCAGCTAAGTGGCCGAGGATCTACGCGCTCTCCTGGAAAATTTATCATTTTCTAGGAGACTATCCCGTTTTATAACCATTCCTTCGTATTTGTGAAAATTCCGGGCCTCTAATTATAGCTGAATTCTAACGAACACACAGTAATTTAAATAATCTTTCCTGCTCGCAATGTTAACTTTTTCCATTTTGTTCCTCAAAATTATTAAATTTTTTTGGAGGCACTGACAATACTGGCATAGTTGTGTTGTAGTAGCCGATGTCGTAGCTGCAGGACTTAAATGTACGTTTATCAAAATCGAAACCCAAAGTCGTAATTCAAAATTGCAATCAAAAATTAAAATCAGAAAAGCAAGCTGTATGTGAAACTAAACACGGTTCAAGCACAATGATTAACTATGGAAACGTAGCAACAAGTCACCTGGGTTGAAAAGGGATGTGGAAAATAAAGGGTGCAATTCTATTATTAGAACCACGCATGCATGAGATTGAGGAGAGAAGCGAGGTGTCCAGGCAGAAGCATGACTCACGTTACAGTGCCAGCTAGCTGTCTCGGAAAAGGGAGGGGTGGAAGCGCGAGGGTTGCATCCGGCTAACAAATGCCTACTCACTTCACAAGGTCACGTACTTCACTGCAAACCTGCTTCACATGGTCACTAATCTCGCTGCAAGCCTGCTTTACACGACTCACCATACACGTTTCTACTCATAAAATTCACAATTTTAATGGCTTTTTTTGCTCTTTTTTGACGGTTCCTCAAAAAAACTTTGCTATAACCATATTCTCCCTATTTCCACGTTCGCTATGACTGGATTCTACTGTATGTCGGTATAAAATTTTTGCAACGTAGAAATTGGTATTTTAACATTATTGTACACACAATCCATGTATTCAACATGGTCTTACTTGAAGTTTGCCCTATTGAGATTTTTTTATTAAACTAACTAGTATTTCCAGTAATAAAACAAACTATTATATAACAATAAAATAAAACAAATTTCCAACAGCTGGTAAAAAAATTAGTAAATAAAAAATAATTAACATGTAAAAAAACATTAGTAAATAAAAAATAATTAATACGCAAAAAAACATTAGTAAATAAAAAATAATATAAGTTAAATATAATTGGGATTAATATTTGTCTCAATGACTAAAACTCAGCTTCAATCTAAAATAACAGTTTAAGAACCTAACTTATGCTTTCCAGCTCATGGCAAGCATAAGTTCAATGTTTCCTGTTTTTGAGAGCTGTTCTCTTGTCTGTCACAATGTCATTACAGCGGGAAAATACCCGCACACTGTCAACATTTGACAGAGGAATCGAAAGACACTTGACAGCGCAGCTAGAATAATTTGGAAAGTCACTGTACAACGAGAATAAAATCTTGAGTACATCAATATTTGTTAAATCTCCAGCAATTATTGCTTCTTTCATTGCTGCGTAGCCTTCAAGGAAATCGTGAAAAGGTAGCGTACTCAAAAATGGCAAAATTTTCACTCTTGACAGTACATCTTCAGCATCAATTTCTGGTCCTTGAGAAGCAATTTCTCTAGGAATGTAGAGCTTACCAACATGCTCAATGAACTCTCTTGCAGGGTCACATGCTACTTATGATTACAATCTCATGAATGATTTCTGGCCAGTCTGCAAGCTTTGCAGCAGTTGCAAATTTAAGACAAGCATCTGAAGTTAACAGATTTGATGTCTATGAACCAAAAATTATGTCAAACATTTTTGAAGCCACACTTTAGGTCATTCAGTCTAGCACTTGGTTTACAAGAGAAAATGTATGAAGAACCTTCTAGGCATTCAAGCAATTGCACAGTTGATTTGCAGTGCTCAACAACAAACTATGCTTCACACTGCAAAACCACTGCATCTTCTTCAGACATGTTTTTAAAGTATTCTGTTGAAGCACTACATTCACCATCGTAAGACTTGAAAAACAAAATCAAGTATGGCAAATACTCGTCAAGATATTTGACAGAACGAAACCATGAATTCCATACAGTTTGCACGGGTGATGGATACAATTAGGGTTTATCTACATTCAAATGTTCAAGAAAGCTGAGGTAGTGGTGCTTTATTTTACGTGTATCTAGGAATGCCATCTTTGTGTTGACCACACACGCATTGAGGGACGAAAGTTCAGATGACCATGTATTACCCACCAGGTTAAGTTTGTGAACCCAACATTGGACATGCAACAAGTTTTCACTAACTAAAACTTTTAACAAGTCGGCACATTTTGTCATATATTATGCAGAATCTGATGTAAATGAGACAACATTTTCAAACTTGGTAAGTATTTCCACAACAGCTCGCGAACATTCTGTAGCATTTGCATTGTTCAAGAGTTTGGGCCCTGCAACAAGAACTTCGTGTTCAATACTTAGTAAAAGAATCTTGATGAACTACAAACACACACTATCCCTTGAGGTTGGTGGTTTCATTACACAGAAGTATTACTTTCTGATCCCAGACAGCTTCCTTAATTTTCTCTTCCTCTTCTATTTTTAAGTGATCCAGGTAAGTAGTTAGCAATGTATGTGCCTGTGGAAGGTCACCATCTCCTGCAAATAAAGATTGCTAAGGTCGGGCATAGGCTGAATAGAAATTCTACAAAAACGTGAAACAAAAGAAAGCTACCGACGACCAGCAGACAAACCTATTCTGCAAAATATTTGTAACTGGCAGAGGCGTAGCCAGGATTTTTATAGGGGAGGGATTTAACCTAAAATTTTGCTTACAGTAAACCCCCGATCTAATTAGATAATTTCCAGGAACCCTGGAGAAATAAAAATAAATATTTTAAAAGTTGGTCAAAGCTAAGCAAAGTGCAATAGATAGCAATAAAACGTTATTTTAAAATAATTTTGCCTACATTAAACAAAAAAAAAAAAAATTGTGAAAAAATGTGACAAACTTTAGCTAGAATACAGTTAAAGCGCGCACCGGGTGAGTTAGGCAGCCCGCGCAACACAGGCATATGTGAGACGTGAATCGTGATGACTAAGGCTGCTTTATCTCCTCCCATCCCCCTCAATTCACTTCTCAACGCTCCCACCTCCCTGCACTCCTCTCTCACATTCCCCCACGTCGTTGTAAGAAATATACGCCTAAAAATAGATACCTTCTGACTGTCCACGCCAGTCAGCCAACACTCCCCCAACCCCTAGCCAACAAACCGGTTTGTGCTCGTGTGCGTGCGCATCAACTTCCATGCCTTATCGAGTTAGTGTAGTTTCGTCGTCACTCGTCACAGCTGCAGCCCCACCGCCTTCCCCCACTGTCTGATAGTCATGTGCAACTAGTCATCCTGCCTGGCCGCAGAGCAGAGTGTTTTTTTCCCCTCTCGAACTCTTTTCCAGCCATCGGCTTTGTTTCCATCGGTCATATGCCCAGGGGGGTAGAGGGAAGAGACACTTCTTTTATTTTTCTTCGTCATTACAGCAGGGCGATAAAAAAGGACCAGCATGAAACTAAGTCCGTTAAAGAAGCAAAAAAGAAAACAATTCAGCTTTATTTCACCTTTATTTTTCTTTAGATTCACATTAGGTTGTGCGCATCAGAATTGAGCTCCGACAATTCCTGCATACCTTACTGTCGGGAGCTGAGAAGGCAAGGCGGAGTGGTGGATAGTGCCACACAACTCTCTGCTTGTCGCCACCCCCGCCACATTCCTGAGCGTTGCCCTATCCTTGGCTCCGAACAGTACTTGATCTCGACAATTTCCGCTGTCCACTCTGTTACTGATCACTCGGCACGTGAAGCATGTGGCTGTGCAGGTTGCTGTGCGTAAAAATGGCCTATGACTCAAATACAAATAGTCCTGTACGCTACACGTGGGCTGATAAGGTTTCTATTTTATTACCGCTCGTAAATAATAAAATTAACTGTATTCAAGCTTTATCTTGTTCCGATGAGAAGTTGTGTTTATATTTCTTCTATTTATTTCTATTTTACGACGAAAAAGAAAGGTTGTATTTACGTGTGTAGTATCAATTTGTAGGCCAGCAGCGCTTGGAGTTGCGGCGTGAAGAGTTGCTTCGCACGCAGTAATACAAGCTTCTTTCCTGCGATGTGAAATTGAGGATATCTTTTCTGACTTAAATAGTGTACAATTTTTACAATAAATTGTTATTTTTAATTTAATATTTACGCTGCACGTGATCAAGTACGAGTATTATTCGTGACGCAAAACTGTGCGACGCTCGTAGTTTTTTATGTTTTTGGAAACAAGGGGAGTATAATTTTTTGATTATGGGGTATCATTTTATTTGGGAGACAACTTTCTATTATGCTAAAATATAAATTATATTTTAAGTCACTAGTTCTACATTCACTTTTATAAAAAATCTACACCAAACTTAAAAAAAATAAAAGTGGGGGGGGGGGGGGGTTTAAAATTAATTTCCTTTGGGCTAAAGACATCTGCGATCTAACGAAATAATTATCAGGCACCGCGTGGTGTCGTTAGATCGAGGATTTACTGTAATTAATTTTATTTTCATCGTGTAAGCCCAAAATACAGAGATTAAGGCATGTCGAAATCACTCTTTACAGTAAAAATGAACCATAAATACAAAATTGATAGGCCTAACAAATAGCACAACCATACATAAATTGGATTAAGTATCTCACAACAAAGTCATACACCTAAATAAAAACCTTGTGCTTAAGTTTTTTGTTAATTTTCATAGGGCCTAGGCTACCACATTTTCTAAGTCAATGTTCAGATATTGGGAACAGTCTGGCTACATTAACTTGTAATACTATTTTTCTGACATTTCCTAAACAATTTAAGACTTCCCTGACCCAAAAAACAATGCAGTTGCACATTAAACGTTCACAAAGTATCACGTATGAGTAGGCCTAGTTACAATTTGTTTTGTACATGCTTATTTAGTGTGGGTAACATACCTTTTATGTATTTGTTCAACCATATCCTCATGGAAGAGTGGTCCAGTTTTTGCAAAGGAATATTAGCTTCAACAAAGGGACGAGCTGTGTCTTTTGCAAGCATAACTTTTTCTTCTCTTGCTCTTTTGTGTAAACCCATTTGCTCTTCTACTGTGATTTGTCTATTCATGCCAGATGTCGACTGTAGTGCAGTTAGTTTATTGATTATGTGTGAGGCTCTTTGCTGGCAATATTTATCACAACTGTCCTTCCGCTTCCAATCAACAATTGAATTACAAAATTTACAAATCATGATTTGCTTTTCTTTATGAAAAACATAAAATCCCTCTTTTTTCGTACTCCCTTGCCCTCTGGAAGATGCTTACAACCTTTGGCATTTTAAACTTTTTAACTATGAAATACACTTACAAAATTAACACAAGAACATAATTAAATTGAACCCACGTCTAGCAGACACAGTAGAATAAGGCTGCTAATCTTGGCGTTGCTAGGCATCGACCAAGGCCCAGTGCCACTCACCAGTACCCTTCCCATTAGAACACACACGTAATGCACGACATTGACACAGAGTTATCAAAGCTACCAAAGATGTAAGAGACAGAACTTGGCAAAATAATTATATATTTATATAACGCACGTTATCATACTAACCATGACAAATTGTACACAGGATATTTTCTCCACCGAGATATTTACACATATTTACGATGAAAGATTAAGATGAAAATTACAATACTGCTGTGGCCGACACATGGGCACCAATTTACTATAAAAAAAAAAAAAAAAAAAAAAAAAAAAAAAAAAAAAAAAAAAAAAAAAAAAAAAAAAAAGAGCAGGGACCAATCCCAAGTTGTACTGGGCTCGTGGCCGCGACAGCACACCCTCGACATAAGATCAACGAAAACAATTACTAAACCAAACCTAACTTAAATTCGCGGAAAACAAACACCAAACTCAATTAAACAAAAGAAGAACTTACCGATGACACGGCTCAGGTGTGGCATGGCGGTCGCAAGCTAAACACAACCGCCCACAATCGGGCCCAGGAGAAGACTCCCTGCCTCGCCGACTTTACTGTCTGAGCTAGGCATGGGAGGGGGAAGTGGGGGAAGGAGGGGAGAGCGAACACGAGTGCATCCGACGGTGGCTGAGCACGGTCGAAGTCCGGGCGGGGTATTCAAACCACTAGTCGCACAGAGCACACACACTAACTTCCTCCATAGCAACCTCACTGCCAGTCCAAGATATTGTATATCCAACAGATCTTCAGGTGCGGTGAACCGGAGTCGCCGATTCCAGGTACAAAATTTTCATTACCCAATTATCGCACCCACATTATGTGCGAGTTACATAAACTGCTAGTAAAAATGTTAAAAATAATACCACACTTTTATATTTATACTTTGTAATTACATTTAACGGCAGAATATAAACAAACAACTAAGTTAAAACATCGCACAATGACTGGGATTCCCAGTTCAAGGAAAAAACCTCACATGAAAAATTCCAGTACTGAATTTTATTGTTAATTATTCTGTACACGTCAAGGTTCTAATTAATAATTACTTTCAAAGTTTCAAGCAAAATGTAATAACTAATTTTTTTCATAATAAATGTCTAGTACTTTATGAAAAACTCGCAGATACTTGTAGCAATACCGTTAAACCTACATACTAATCTATTGGTAGGTATACCAGTTTTAGAGTACCAGTACTACAAGTGTACGAAGATCCCTTTGTCTGTGAACGTAAAAGTATGGTATGACATACTATATTTTTCATTTAAGTACCAATTTTATTTAT
The DNA here is from genome assembly GCA_003012365.1 of Medauroidea extradentata. Taxonomy (NCBI): domain Eukaryota; kingdom Metazoa; phylum Arthropoda; class Insecta; order Phasmatodea; family Phasmatidae; genus Medauroidea; species Medauroidea extradentata. The sequence continues at coordinate 18,508 of PNEQ01024410.1, read as the reverse complement.
GATGTGTCTCAGGATTTCTGAACGTATCAGCGGATGATGGGTGCCGGACAGACAATGTGTTCGTTTTTGTATTGATTTAGACCATCATGACATACAATGTACATACCGTAATAATGAACTTTTTATTGTGACTTTTCGCCTGCGTTCTGTTTTTTGTCATTACTTTTAATTGCTTCTAATGGAGAAGTACACACACACAAGGTAACCAATTTTCAATTAAGTACGGAATTAATTGGTGATAGGGAGTTGTTTACAATGGTCAAATGTATTTTTACATTGTGAAAAGAAATAATTTTGCGAAAAAATGTGAACTTCGTGAATAAAAAACATTTCGTGATTAAGGTAAAATTTCGTGAGTAATAGATAATTTTGCAAAAACAAAATGGTTTAAAATGATCAATAACCTCAAAAAAAAAAAAAAAAAAAAAAAACATGTTCGTAAATGCAAGCAGCGCCACACTTAAAATTTTTTTAAAAATTTCATGATTTCGGTAAAAACCAAATTAATGTACCCCTAACAATAACTTGATGGGTTACATGCGCTCCAATCAATGTGGAAGTTTCTAAAGCATTCCAGACTTTCACAAATGTCTCATTGTACACTTCTGAACAACACAATGAAGAGCGGCTTAGTCGTCAGGAAAGAGACGCTAAATAAAAGGCTAAGTTTATCAAATGGATTGAGCAGCACAATCCATTCGATCAACACAGGGAAGAGTTGATAAGCTTGTGATCAGAACTGGTTGCTGATTCAGACGTAGACTGCTACCAAGCAAAAGAGAAGGGCCTTAAAGAAATGTCGGGCGTCGGTACTGGTAGGAAATGATTTTGGAAGTGCAACTGTAAAGAGAAAAAACAAAGTATCAAACTTTGCGTCTATGAACATAGCAATCAAGATACGTGGCAATGATGCCTACAAAAACACACAACAGCTTTTCAATAGTATATTATATATCACCAAAAACAGTGATGAACTAAAGTCTTATTTCAGGTTTGAGCTTGCACCAAGGCCACCCTCACTGTTTGATGATGTTTCAATGAGAAAAGGAAAAAAATTATCACTTATTCTTTTCAACCAGCTAAAGAACCAGAGGAGAAAATAATGTACAAGACCAAGCCTACATACATTTTAGATGGAGGCCATTTACTTCACTGTGTTGTATGACGTAGACCTGCAACCTATGGTGACATTATTGAAAAGCACATGTCAAGTGTACTGCAAAATCATGGGTACGGCTGCATTGTATTGTTTGATGGTTAACCCCATTATCCGACAACAAAAGGATGTGAGCTGCATAGAAGGGCACCGAGGAAAACTTCTGCAGATATACACAAATTATAACACTGTCACAACAGCCAACCAAGCTGAATTTCTTAAAAATAGCCGCAATAAGAAAGCACTAGTACATTCTATCGCAACTCGTTTTAACCATGAGAAAATATTTGTAAAAATAGCAGAAGCGGATGCAGACGTTGCTATTCCATCATCAGCATTTGAAAAAGCAGCCCTAAGCACAACTACTGTGGTTGTTGGTCAGGACAGAGATTTACTTATCCTCCTTACTTCTTTGTCAACAAACAGCATGGACATTTGGTTTCACAAACCAGGAAAAGGGGAAGAAAAAGTTGTCTTTCCAAATTCCAAAGCAGCGAGAGTTACTGAAAAAAATTTAGCTAACATACTGTGTTGGACACACTATGCTGCACGTGTTTCAGCTTAAATACATTGTTTGTTTATGTAGGTGGCCGCTGCCATTGTGATAGTTAATAGCGCCGCCTCACGGTATGTTATTGAACTTTGTGGGGAAGGAATTAGTCTGGTTAGCGACGCCATGATGAACAATATTGTTTTGCGAGTGTTGATCTTTTTTATAGTTTCTTCTGGTTTTGGTGCTAACATACTGTTTTCACATGCAGTCACAGGCTGTGACACCACATCAGCTCTCTTCAGAAAAGAGCAAATTGAAAGCTTTACAAATATTTGACAAAAAAGTAATCTAAAAGAAGATGTAACATTGTTCTATAAGACTGATGTAACATCAGAAGAAATTACAATAGCAGGTGAAAAATTTATTCCATCATTGTATGGTTCCACAAAAAATCAAATCCTAGATGAATAAAGATACTATTATTACAACTGGATTACAGGCCAGAACAAACTTTCTTCCAAGTTTTACTTAGCAATGCTACCACATACAAGCGCGGCAGCAACACAGCTATCTTATCGCACTTACCGGCAAGTACAACTGTGAGGAGTCAGATTTTAAGACTTAAACTTATTTTGTGTATATTTGTTTTGAGTCCATTGTATTAGTACTTTATTAATTTCATATTGTGTTTTGTTCAAAACAAATTTTGTATTGTATTCTTATATTGATTAGATTAATGTTCGGTTCTACATGTCACGCAAGCTGTTTATAATGTTTCATCAGCCAAAGGCTGTACTGTAAGAAAGAGGTTACGTAAACAAGCAGCTAGCAAACCAGTAAACATTTGCAGCGCGTGAATGCCATTATTTCTGAACTTTGACTCATCGGATGATGATCTCTCTCTGGTGATTCAATTTAAGTAGTTCAAAGCAGTTAGCAACATAGTCAAACCACTGTCCAGTCATTGCTTTCTGTGGTGTAACATCGAACCCTGTGCCATTGACGTCAATCGGGAGGCCAGAGGTCACAGGTAGTTGGTGAATATATATCCCTTCAGCGAGTTGACTCGCTCTCTTATTTACTACTTCTTATTCGCTATGCTCTTCTAGCGCTTACGCACTTATGCTCTTATTCTCTACGTGGTCGCTGATCGATGCTTGCTACTCGAGAGGGAACGATGTCACAATGTAAGTGTACTTATATTTGTAACTAACATTTTAGCTTGGTTGTCAGACAGAAGTTCCATTTCATTGTATGTTAAAGAATTGTTATTTTGATAAACATAGAAATAAAAGATTGTTTTGAATTCTCCTTTCTTTGAATGTTAATGGCTAGCCATGCTTAAACTCAAAGTCTCTTGTCCTATACGTAAACAGGCAGAGTTCATCTTCAATACATATGTAAAGACCATCTTGTTCTGGGAAATGGAGACCTGTAGATGTAATCGTTGTACTAAGCCAGTCAAAGGTTTTCGCAAGGTCTACTATTCCACGTACTGCAAGTACAAGTTTAAAACCTTGTAATTCTTTAGTATTGTAGCATGTACTTCTCTTGGAGTAGTATAGAATTAGAACCTTGAGCACAGGTTCTTCATGTTTACGGTTTATTTTAGGCATTTATCTTTTATGGCGCTAGAGGTATGCAAATGTTAAATATTTACTGTAACTGAATTGCCCATGCTGTAAGTCCGGGTTAGTACCCGTCCGATCCCTTCTCGCCTCCGAAGTAATAAACCGCATGCCTGGTAACATCTTTCAGGCGAGGCCTTCCCACCATATAGGCCTTAAGGGGCGTCTATCCCCCTGCTTTCATAAGCTCTAGGTAGACTGGTAGCAGTGAACCTACCCTCTTATTGTCCGGCACCCCTGGTGTCATGACACAACCAGAGTTGGGATTACGATTTAAAAAAATTAATGATTTAAATTAATCGTTAAAAATTTGTCTAACTTTTTTATTTAATGGTTTCTTTTTAAACTAGTTAACTTCATCTTCAATTCGTTAGTAGATTAACGATTAAAAGTAACGGTAGTTACTATTCCGATCGCCCAGAGACAATGTCAATATTAATCTAATATCAATATATTCTGTAAGCATGAAACAAAATAAACAAATATAGAAATGCAATTACTAATATGTCTCAGTCTAATTAAGTTCTTAATCACGTCTATGCATAGCAAATTTAGAAAATTCAAACTATATTATCGCGAGTTACACATTTGTAGTCACTAGCGCTTTCTATACAAAGTGAGAGGCAGCACTATTGTCTCACACTACAGCCGATCGAAACTATTGCAATCAAACAGATCATTACTGTTTCAAGTGAATCGCCATTTCTCATCAAGAGTTTAATTTAGTTATTTTGTTTTGTGGATCGTGCCGTGCGGAGTATTAGTTAATGTTTGGATGCTTATCATTAGACAAAGATTTTACATTCATAATGTCGTTGCATTGGCCGGGGATAGCTTCCTTTTTTTGAAAGAGTAGAAAATGATGGAAGCAGTGTAAATTTAAGTTTTAAGTGCTTTTTGTGTGTACCCAAATGTAAATACATCAAGGCATCTGCTTCTTCTGCATCCAATTTAAGAAAAAATGTAAAGGTAAGTTGTGCTTTATTTTGAATTCTGAAATGTGTGACAATAATTCGTACATGAGCTAAATGCCGACACACCGCGATAGTAACAGGTCTAATGTGGTAGGTTGATTTTATTTGAACTCCTCTTGCTTTGTTACAATTATTGTGCTTCGGTTTCTGTTTATCACTATGAAAACTGAACCTCGTAATACTGAATACTATGTTGTTTTAATCTTGTACAAATAACAGTGTCTAGCTTAACGATGCTTTTTAAAAATGTATCTTGTAGTGTTATTTCTTTTAATAGATTTGTGAGAAAAAAGTAATTTCTATAATTTTTTTTCACTTTTAACATTTAATCAGTTAATTTTAACAGAAGTTAACTTTTAATTTTAATCAGTTAAATATTTAAGGCATTAACTTTAACAAGTTAGTTTTTACAGTTAACTTTCCCAACTCTGAGTACAACAGTGGAGAGGGAGACTGTTAGAGTCAACTGAAAGGGGATGGTATCGGCACGAAGGCATGCTTAAGCCAGTGTGTACACGACTTGCAGCAGCTCCAAATGAACTACTGAATCTTATTTCTTGTAGCTGCAAGACTGAACCTAAAAAGAACTGTGAATGTTGAAGGGCCGGGCTACATTGTTCAGCTATGTGCAAGTACTGCCAACACAGCTGAACTTCTGATGGATGACATTGATGAGTAGACATTTTAATAACAAACATTCAAAACAAGAAAAAAGTGAGTACAGGTAGGCTGTATACATAGTTGTGAATGATATAACATTATGTTTTGAGGTTTTGGTTCCTTTGAATGTTTCCGATTGTCTAACTCATCTTCATAACAATGTTGTTAATTGTGGTAAACATTACAGCAGAGTAGCCAAGTATATGAAAATGTTTTCTTCCATTAGAGTAGAACCGTGATTTAACGAACTCGGGAATAACAAAAACAGCGATTTAACAAAAGGATTTTCTGGAGCCTTCAAAATACAACAAAAAAAATGAATTAAATAACTATGTGACTTTGATAAAATGGAATATTAATTGTAATTTAAGTCCTTTAAAAATACTAGCACCGACCGCAGGATATTGTTACTTCTCAGTAGAAAAGTTTAAACCATCCGTCGAGAAACAAAAAAAAAAAATCATTAAAATTCGTAAAAACTTTGGCCCCAGGAATGATTTTTGGATATGCACGGGCAGGCACGGCTGAGCCAGCACTGCTGTGTTGTATAACAAGAGCGTGCCTAGATCCTCATCCTGGCAGCTAGCGAGTGAACGAGCATCTAGGTACACAGTCTCCAAAGTGCGGCAGTAGACAGTACAAGAACCAATTCATAATTAGTGCTTCACGTCTCCGTTAGAATGCGCTGCATGGCAGCGTGCTCTCTTCTTTAATTCTATTACCAATAGAATGCATTAATTCTATTACCAATAGAATGCAGTGGTGTGCAGCGTGATTATTCACACTCGCATCCCCTGATAAAACAAGCGAGTTTATAAAAATTTATGTAATGTTATTTATGCAAGCTTTTTACAACGAATTTACTACAGAAAACGTAAATAATTTGTTTCTCCATTGTTAAAAAACGCGAGTGCAAAGTATTTTTAGCTAGCAGAACGAGTTTGTTTTACGAGTGTGGCTGCATACAAGCTATAATGGCCGCTGCCACGCATATTTAGTTATTGTTAGGCATCTGTGAAGTTTCGAAAATTACGAATACGAATCGAATATTAAAATATTTGCTTCGAATTATCGAATCGAATCGCCTCATGTAAAAATCGAAACACCACATTTTCAGGTTATGTTCATATACATGAAAGTTTTTTTCTTGGAACTATTGCATGTATCATGTGAATTCACTTACAATCAAGAGTACGTCAACGAAACTACGAGTAGCACCACGGCGTACCGGTTCACTTGAATAGAGCCGAGTATTTTATTTCCACAGTTCAGATCATGATTGAACACCATCATTCAAATATATTTTTAATCATAAAAATATGCAGATTTGCATAAGTATTTTGAAACTGCACAAAAAAAGTTATTGCACTTTTATATGATTGTTTATAAACATTATGTTGGTTTTGCACAACGGTCTCTATAATGTGAACAAAACAATGACTTACAGGATGACCAACCCACCCAATCACAACTGCTATATTCACGAGAGGGAGCATTCCATTTTCGTCATGCGCAACCTTACGACTCTTCCAACTCGCAAGCAACAATACAATGTTATAATGTATTTTAAAATATGCTAACTTTTTCAACAGTCATTTTGCTTTGTTCTCCTAAAATGATCTACGATTTCGATTTTACACAACTGAATAAGCAAATAATGTAATATTTGATAATAGTTTATATGTGTTAAATGCCAAACACGAACCAAAAACAAATGTGGTGCTACTGAGTATCGATCAATGTTACGTATTTTTTGGCTGGTAACCCTGATTTTTATTAGTGGTTAATCTCAGACACTTCAAACATCATTGGGTGAAGTTTTTCGTAGTTGCGGTAGAGTTTATTGTTAAATTAAATAATTGTTTATTCGTACTGCCCGCTAATCACATGGAGAGCGCAAGTGGGACAAACGGGCGCAAAAAACGCAGCAAACTTTGACTGTATTTCAAAGAACAAAGTGATAGTGCGGAATGTTTGCACTGTTCAAAACGTTTGAAAACGCCAACAGGAACAACTTCAACATTGAAGAATCATCTGGCATGCCATCACGTGGTTCAGTATGCAGAATATTTAAAACTTAGTGAAGAAGTTCATGACCAAATGGAAGATGCTGGCCAAGGCACATCATCTGCTAATGCAGTTAGTAAGAAACCACAAACCCTGCTTGACACTTACAAGAAAAAGGAGATGTTGCCACCTCAAGGAAAAGAAGCCAAAGCTATCAGTGATAAGATTGCCACAATGTTGGCTCTTAGTCACTTACTTTACAGATTTGTTGAAGAGCGAGGTTTTAGAGCTCTTATGCATCACATAAAACCAAATTACTGTGTCCCTAGTAGTACAACCTTTTCACGTGTTATCATTCCTGAACTGTATGCTCAAAAAAGGAAAAGGTTGGAAGATATGCTGAAAGAAGATGTAATTTATTTGCAAGAACAATCTTCACGTTTGTCACTCACTACTGATAAATGGACCAGTAAAACTGGAGATGGATACATGTCGCTCACGTGCCACTACCTCGTAAATTTTGAATACAAATCCATGACCCTAGAAAACATCATTATGGAAAATTCACACACTGGTGCTCAAAGTTATTGTGTTATATTTATTATTTATTATATTACATGTTTATTAACTCTAGGGTCTAGACTTAATTTAGGCCTAATAAGATAATATGTTCTAAACATAATGTATTTATTTGCCATTTTACACAGTAGTGGTAAAATACTTCTCTCAAATAAGAAAGATAAAATGTTTTCTTAAAAATTTAGTTCGATTCGATAAAAGTTCGAAATTCGCGAATAATTAAAATTTCGATTCAAAATACGATTCGAACTGAAAATCACTGATTCACAGAACCCTAATTATTGTGTTACCGTTGTCTCGCAAACTTTTAATCCGGTTTTCCTTGCAGTTTTATTTTTTTTTACAATTTTTCATGGGAATTTCCTTAATTTTGTCGGTGGAGCGGGCCGGAAAAAGACGAAAAGATTGACGGCTCGACTGTGTTAGTTATCACGTTTCGCGTGTTGATGGCGCGCGCAAGTACGGCCTAACTCACCATGCGCACGCTCGCCGAGTGTTGCACTGACAGTTTTTAAAGTTTTTTTGCCGATTTTTTTCTTTTCAGTGTTGAGGCTTACCTGTTGACGGTAAATGCATTTTGTTATTGTTTTGAGCCAATATACTTTAAAAATTACCTTAAATTCCGACGAAACTCTCCTGAGGATTTAAAAATTTTTTAGTTGATGGTGATGGGGGGGGGGGGGGCTAAGCCAGATTTAACGAAACATCGATTTAGAGTAAACATTTTCAAGTCCTGTGGCATTTCGTTAAATCGGGGTTCTACTGTATTTGAGCTGAACTACCATAATTTGCCAATATTAATTCTTATAAAATATAATTATCTGAAAACTATTGATTTTTGAAAAAAAAAATTATCAGGAGCTTATTTTTTAAATATATTTGGCCTATAAGCTACAATTTTTTTTTCCTAACCTACCCTAACTACTAAGTTATGTGTGAGGCCCGGGGAAGGAGCGGGACTAAGTGCGTCTCAGGGCTGAGCCCCATACGCCTACAAGGGGGAAGTTTCATGCAGAGGAGGCATGCATCGCGGCAGAGAGGGATTGGGTAGACATGGCCGCAATTGGGGCCATGTCTACCTCCCTAAGTG
>PNEQ01024409.1:22955-49975 GCA_003012365.1 Medauroidea extradentata | reverse complement strand
ATATATATATATATATATATATATATATATATAATATACAAAATTCACATGTACTCCTTGGTGTTTTTTTTAATTCATCAGACTTCTAGCTTCACCAAGTTTGAGTGCAAATCATTTAACTTTAAGACGTTAGTATCAATTCACAATATTAGTAAACAAGATTTTTTTATTAGTCATATGTTATTTTATTTGAATAGTCTAATTGGCTGTCTACCACACTTGTCTACACATCTGTGTTTCCCACTTGCGAAAATTTTCTGCTATTACTTAAACGACGACTTCCAAAGTAAGACCTAAACACACTATAAAAAAACTTCCTAAACAGTAACAGAAGTATGGAGAACCTACAATACTTTAGCACGTCAATAGAGCAACTGTTGAGAATCGCAACTCGACTAGTCTGGTAACGTAGGTATAGGTTTCGTTAGCGTAGTCGGTTAGGCGCCGGTCTCTGGTGCGAGAGATCTTGGGCCCGATTCCCGGCTTGGGCACGTTGTTAAAGGACCGTAAAACACTCTGTCCTCACCTCGGTATAAGTTTGAGTGTTTAATAAAAAATGTATAGGAACGCTACTACTGATGTATGAGAGCAATTTTACTATATAACTTCTTTAACACTTCAATACATCAGTGTGGTAAATTGAAATTCCTTTACAGTGAAGTTGTGTTTGTAATGGTGAAATACCAATCACTCAGGAGACGGTTTTAAGCGGTGCTTAAGGCGTTTGCCTACTGACCATGTGTTTTCGTGAGTGAGGCAGTGCTCCAAGGGCGATATTGACCGGCTCATCTGGTGCGGTATCGCTCGCCTCTATCGCAAGACCCTGAAACAGCATGCAGTGGTATCGTAGATCACTCGCCTGACTGACACTTTCAATGGTGACCCCATGTTTTTACTGGTGGAAAGTTTTAAGTTAAGTCCATTGCATGCTTCTACGGTAGTTTCACACGAATCCTGTGAGCAGTTTTTCAGATATAACATTTTGAAAAAGCCAATTTGAGGGTCTCCGAAATTAGTTATCTTATCTACGCGATGCTTTGAAACGACCCAGTCATCGTTTGAAGGGTATTTTTCTTCCGTATATTGACACAATGGACATATGTGGAATAGTTTTGTAAAACAACGTACATACGAACATGCTGCAACTCAAATTAAGGGTGTGGTAGGCGAGGCCCTTAAACTCAAGCATTCTCTAGTTGAGATTTAATATAAGACGAGTTGGTGAAACCGATCATTAGCGTACTTGAATGATCCCAGTGTCCAAAATAGGAAGTTGCATGGAATACATCAAATCATTAGGAACTACATATACTTTTACATATTTTTCGCACATACACGATTTAGATAACTTATATCTTACAAAACTTGTTAGTAGCTATATGAGGATCGTTTCATCACATTTCCTTCTGTTCGTAAACCCATGTCCAGAAATTCACGAAGTTTAATACTAAGGTCTGTGAGAGTGGGAAGGGAATTCACGTAGGTAAACAACCTGTAGTCTCTGCGACGAACAACACGGACGTACTATTCCGTAGTTAGAGAAGTGTACGAATAATAAGACAGATTCAACTATCACGTGATACACGGCAGTCTTTGGCCTCACCTACAGCTTACGGTTGTGTTTGATCCTGCGTCGTCGTTACATAAACAAAGTACTTTCGAAAACGAGTTTATAAACTACATGTAGTCGTATGGGACCTGCTTACCTACCACTGATCCCTGTAACTTATACGTATTTACTTTTTGTGTACATACGATGCTCACTAGCTTAGAGAAACAAAACTGAAGAATGTGAGGATGCAAAGTAAGTATCATCCCAGAAAACACAATCTGTTAGCTTCTTTATTAACACTATTGTGGTTTATTGAAACTATTAACTGCCCAAATGTGTTGTCTTATGAACGCCTGTGATAAGCGACAACTTTTGTCGACACAATTACAAGGGCGGTTATGTACCATTTCACGGATAGTAATGCTGTAACACTTGGCATTATTTTCCATTGGAGAAAGCCTGGTTACAATGCTTGAGCTGTGTGCGTGGCAGATCTTCTCTCAACGTGCGCTCAACAAGTAAATAGTCTATTGGGATGTGACATACGTGCCAAAATTACCTAACAGCCTACTATAGCTAGAGATGATGGTTAGAGACACTGGAAAATCGCGGGAATAGTTGAGTATTTGTTAGGCTCCAACATGCTGTACATAACACTGAATGTTTCGTATCGACATTGGCTGTGGTTTATTTGAAGCACTGTTTTTCTCGCCAACAAACCCAGTTAGAACGGTACAGCTTGAACACACAGCGTGTGTGATTTGCAAGAAAACTGTTCACACGTGTCAAGGTTAATATACTACAGTTTATTGGAGACTATCTTAAACATTTTCGCGATTTTCCAGTGTCTCTAATGATGGTATATCGCGGGAAAACTTGACTGTTTGCTGGGTTTCAACGCACGTTCAGCTTATGAAAAGATTACTGATTTTCACTTGTTCGTAGAGCTGTTACCCTATTTGACTGAGGCAATAAGAATACCGCTATTGTAATATTTGATACCTAGTATTGGTCTGCAAACAGCTATGTTAAGTCAGACGTATATCGCGCTATCGCATATGTCACAAGAAACAACAGTGTTTTCGAGGGTATGTTGGTACAAACAATTTTTGCGATATACCTAAGACCCGGTAGTTATCGCGAAAAGATTTTTGCCCCACTTTATTTTATTGCCTTACGCGCTCACCTACAGCTCAACTTCATGATTATTGGCAGAGTGTTTCTGTGCAGAGTCGTTATTCATTTGACTGAGCCAATCAGTACGTGGATAACCGTGAAAAAACACGTCTGTGATTTGCGGGTTTAAACTCCAATCGTTGTATGTTAAAGCATCCAATCACTGACCACATAGCAGAGTTGCAGGCGCGCACGTAAGGCACTGAAACGAAGTCTTGCAAAAATATTTTCGCGAAAACTATCATGCCTTAGATATACCATAATCTCTAACCACAGCTAGAGGTACGTCGATTTTGCGGATAAATTCTAGGTCAGGTTGAATGGCAAGTACGTATACTTCACTGCTACGTCTGTGATTAGTCGACGGCTGTCATATGTGACGATTGCAAGCCAGTAGTAAATAAGGATCTAATTCGTAGTGCTATCGCGTGCTACCCGCTTGCACGGTTACAAGCCAGTGGATAGAAACAATGTTTATAGATACGGCCTTTAGTGTTCAACCCGAGAACGACAGACGTGTGGTGTCGCAATAGGCTTAGGTTGGCACAGTCAGATGAGTGACGCCTCTGCATAACGACTCACTGTCAATAAACTCGAAGCGGCGCTGCAGATTGCGTGTAAGGTAATGAAACAAGTCGAGGGAAAATTCTTTTCACAAAAAATCAGTGGCTCTCCCAGTGGATAATCGACTAAGAGCAATACATGTATAGGGTTGAGAAATCTGAACTGCTGCTAGATGAATCCGTGAAATTAATGCACCTTTAACTATAGTCTATCCCTCGAACAATTGCACTAATGTAACAGTTCTTTTTACTGTAGTCTGCTGTGAAATATTGTTTATTTCAAATGGTATTTAATGCTCCTACCATCCCACCTTCTTCACTAGCTCATTCGGTAAGTTAAAATTATCGTTTCACAAAAATTAAATGTGCCTATTCGATTTCATTTATTAAGCGACACTTGCCAACTTCAGTTTTTTATAAGAATTACACAGAATTTCTTTGCACTATTACAAATCTTAGAAAAAGTGCAATAATTGTTCTTGGTAAAATTATTTATTTGTAGAGTTTAATGGATTTTCTTTGTAATAAATCTTGGAAAACCTTGCAGTCAACCAAAATCACAGATTTCTCTGATATTGTATAGCAAATTCAAACTACGGCCTCTGGTATGCATTTTGCTGGAATAAAGTGAGTATACAATCTAATGACGCGCTACGAAACTATAAAACGATAACCCATTGAAATGAACATCGAGTAAGAAAAAATAAAATAGAACAAAAATACTGTAGGCCCAGGTGGTCTAGGGGTAAGGTACGTGGTCATAAAGTGCGAGCTTTCAATGATTCTGGTATTGCACGAATTTTTTTTCAAAATTTTTAGGCTATATACGTAAAACTATTTGTTAAACGTTATTAAATAAATACGTTTATTTTCAAGATCAAAATAAAATACATGATTTAAATTTAGTTTTTCCTTATTACAAGTACAAATACAAGCATAAACGTTTTAGTGTTAGAAACATAAATACTTTGTTCTATTACAAGAACAACCTTTGTAACTTTACAAATAATCTCTTTGGCAACTGGGTTTCCAAGATTTCTCTTGGAAAAGTGCATAAACATTTTTTGAGTGTGGGCTAGGCCATAAAACGTTACACACAACCACTGTTTAACCTTAACTTGTACCCAAAACGTTTTAGGTTATTTATACGGCTACGATTTTGTCTCGAAAAGATTTTTGCCCCACTTTGTTTCAGTGACTCACGTGCACATCGGCAGTTCTGTTTCAAGGTTATTGGCAGCGTGTCTTTGTTCAGACACGTTTCTCATTTTACTGCACCAATCAGAATAATGATATTGTGAGTCTGTACGTCTATAATTTGCCAAGGCAAGTGAGAGTAAAATCATCCAATCACAGACGATGTAGCAGAGCTGCAGGTGTGCACATGACGCATCGAAACAAATGTTGCAAAAATCTTTTCGCCATAAAATCGTGGCTCTAGTTATTGCTTATCGGGCAAGTTTATTTATTAAGTACATTTTTTTTTTTCATCGCTGGGTGAGTACGGTAGCCAGTGAAAAGAACTTCTGCGGAAATAAAAATCATACAAGAGCAAGAAATACTAAGTGTTGCCTTACTGCACGTCTTCAAAGACGCACAATAAAATGAAGCGTGAAAACTGTTTCTTTAACAGCTCACTTTTTTTTCATGTTTCTATTTTAGGATGGGAAGGATGCGGTTTAAGAGACTCGCCACTCTTACCCACCGCAACCACGTTCATCTTGCGTGTGACGAGGGTAGGGAACACAGTTTAAAATCCTCGCACACTCTCAGTTGAGTAACCGTCTACATCACGTAATTATTAACCAGTCGTTTACAATGCTGTTACTACATAATACAAGCTTGTATATAATTATGAGACTTAAGTTGGGGAGAAACTATAATTTTATACTTGAATGAAACAGTGTTGGTTTTATAGACGTTTCTTGGCAGTACATTTTCCTATTATAAACATTTTTTTAACTCAGCCAGTTTTCCCATAATGGCATTTTAAAGTCAAAATTTGTATGTTTTTAGTTCATACACCCTCCAAAAACCAATCAACACAATGAAACGAAAAAATTCCAAAAAAAAAAAAAAAAATTACATGTCACGGACTAGGGCTTCAAGTATATAAAATCCAATACAAAGTATTTTTGTATTTAAAAAAAATAATTCCTAAAATTAGCAAAACATTTTCAAATGTCAGAAATTTTTAAAAAAATTCAAAACATTGTTTTTGAATTCGTTTTTATATACTTAAAGCCCTAGTCCGGGACATGTTCTTTCATTGTGAATTATTTCGTTTCATTGTGTTAATTAGTTTCCAGGGGGGATGTATGAACTAAAAACATACAAATTTGACTTTGAAATGTCATTATGGGAAAACTTGCCGAGCTCAATTTATTTGTAAGAGGAAAATGTACTGCCAAGTATTGTCTACAAAACTAACACTGTTTTATGCAAATATAAAGTTATAATTTTTCCCCACTTGAGTATCCTTAAAAAGGCGTGTTAACAGTGATGATTGCAGACTTTACTGAGTTTCCATTCGCTATAAAAAAAAAGCCGTATGGTAACATAATACCTTCTCGAAGCCCTGCTTCTGGATCTGTTTCCACACCAACTATGTATCCTTCCGCCAAACGCCAGCAATAACATTGCCAGGCTGACGGCTGCACTGCAAGCCGACGTATATTGTTCATCCGCCGCCACTAACTACGTCACCTCTAAAATATTGTAATATATGCTAAATGTAAATACACATTTTATTTCATTTCCTGGAAATGATAACGTTTTGTACATATTCCATTAAACTATTTTCAATATTTTAGCCGCTGTTCATAATAAATAGAAGAACTATTTCTGCAACATCAATGCCAACCCAACCATCCTCCCACTATCGTATAACAGACGTGTTTAACTCACTTTTAAATAACTAGATTCAGTTTCTTGGACGTACTCCATTGCGAAATTGAACGACTGTCAAAGAAAAACTAAACAAATAAAAGAAACCATAAAATAAGCAGAGTATGCTTAGTCAGCAAGATACAAACACAACATGAAATTCCAAGATGGAATCGGGTCAAATAAAAACAAGGAACAAACAGATAATAAATGAAATTAATAACAAATAAAATAAAAACAAAAAAACATGCAACACAACGTCTCATCGCTGTGTCGCATGTTTTTTGGTTTTTATTTTATTTGTTATTAATTTCATTTATTATCTGTTTGTTCCTTGTTTTTATTTGACCCGATTCCATCTTGGAATTTCATGTTGTGTTTGTATCTTGCTGACTAAGCATACTCTGCTTATTTTATGGTTTCTTTTATTTGTTTAGTTTTTCTTTGACAGTCGTTCAATTTTGCAATGGAGTACTGTGAAGAAACTGAATCTAGTCATGAACTCCCATTGCACAGTTCTTTCAAAGATCATATCACTTTTAAATAATTAATACGAACAATTTTCATACTCGCGGACATTTAACAATAGAAATAAATGTATTAATTTATCTCACTGTATTGCTTTTTCATTTGCTTACATAGTTGTATGGTAATAACGGAAGTATTCCTAGTAATTTCTTTCAACAGTTCGTTTCTAAAAGTATCAACTTACAGCGGGAATACTCGCATCTGGTATGTAGAAACACTGTTTAGTTACTGGCCAATACCGCAAACAACACGTCTGCAGATACCTGGTTAATGGAAAATCCTATCTCCCGCCGGTCATCAATTGTAGCTGTCAATATTGCCGAATGAATAGAGGAGATAGAAGACAGCCTATAACAAGATTATTATCACTGATCAAACAATGGATACACGATTTCCGCAGTGTGTTCGTACGACCGTCACTGAACGGACACTGCTACTGATAAAAAGTCCACTTTATCAATGTGATTGACATCTTGTGAGTTTACATTATTTATTTATGTGAACACCGTTATTCTCATCAAAACTTCTTATTAACGGATCAGTTAATTTACTTCATGCCTATTAATAGAAGTGTTGTACCATCAATGAACGAAATAATAAATTTTCATGGCTTAAATTCAATAAACAGCACTTCGTGCAAACAGTACACATGTACTGTACATAGCGATAGCTTACATTGTACCTTAGTCGTGTTGTCAGATATTCTGCAAATCATTGCTCATCGTCATAGTATTTCGATTTAATTTTTTCGTTCCTACACACAACAAAGATTTCGTTCTTTGGTCAACTTTCAAAATGTATGATAATTATTTGAATAACCACAATCAAACAAATGCAAGAATCGATGCATACATGTTTAAAGACAAACTAGGAAAGGGTTTTCCCACTACGGATTTAATTCTTCGAGGCTACAAACAAGTTTCTTGAAGTCTGGATGGAACAAGAGCATTGCAAAACCAAATGAATAAGTTAAGGACGCGGTCTACCGCCATTTTCATCACCATTTTTTATTTTTATTTGTACCAGATATTTTTTTTTCTTGTTTTAGACACAAAATGTGACTAATTTTGGCTGTTATGAAATTTTTTTATCTCTCATAGTTTTCGCGTAATGGCTTGTTAAAAGTCATATTTTGCATGTTTCCGTTTTGACGACCACACTAAAACCAACTGATGTACCAAACTAAAAAAAAAAAAATCACAGTAGATAAGGACATTGCAGACTACAATGAAATGTTCATAAAATTAAAGAATAAAAATTATTTGAATTGAAAAAAATGCTAAAAGTAAAAATTAAAATTTTAAATTTCCATATTTTTTAAATACAAATAATTTTTATTCTTTAATTTTATGAACATGTCATTGTAGTCTGCAATGTCTTTATCTACTGTGATTTTTTTGAGTTTGGTAAATCAGTTGGTTTTAGTGTAGTCGTTAAAACGGAAACATGCAAAATATTACTTTAACAAGCCATTACGCGAAAACTATGAGAGGTAAAAAACATTTCATAAGAGCTAAATTTAGTCACATTTTGTGTCTAAAATAAGAAAAAAATATCTGGTACAAATAAAAAATAAAATAATGACGATGAAAATTGCGGTAAACCGCACCCTTAAGCAGTGGCGGCTCGTGGGTTGTTGCCAGGCCGGGCTGCAGATAGTCGGAACTGTACACTCCTGATGAACGCGCCGTAGACCAACGACCATGAAATATTTGCCGGCTACTAGATGTTTTGTGACCACTCAGTAGTAAGGAGCACCTGCACATCAGCGTGTCAGTGGTTGTAGAGTTAACAAGCCCACAACCCTGTACAGCTCTTGGCAACTGCAGGCCTACCTGGCAACAACCCGCGAGAAGCCACTGAAGTTAAGGAATGCATTTGTTTTATGCATTCGTTTGACGAAAATTTATACTTCAAACACGTAAGCACTATAATCACTGAAGTAACGTGTTGTTACGATACCTTTGTGAGTATGACTGATACGCGCGCGCGCGCACACTCACACACACACATTTAGTGCTGTAACAATATCCATCTCCAGAAACCAATGGTGCACTGGACACTTGTAACAATGCGTGAAATCAATCAGCGAGGACTGTCAAAGTAGGGCAATAACAATACAGTATAGAATATAACGTGTGGCTCTATCTCGATTAAAACAGTGATTTATATTACAATATTTAAACATAGTATTCTGTAGTTTGATTGCCAATACAACCTAACGTTTTACTCGTTGCATTAAATAAATGATGATAATGATTGGCTTGTGTAAAATAGGCCCTTTTCCCTCCAAGAAATGCCTCACAGTCTCATACTTCAGTAATCGCCTTAACTTTTAATGTCTAACATCTTTCCGTTAAAATCACGAAGGCCCCTGCAGTGTAGTGGCCATACCATACGCCTCCCATCATGGTGATCTGGGTTCGATTCCCGGCGGTGTCGTTTATGATTTTACGTACGTGTGAAATCTGGTGGACGTTGCCGTTGACGGACATGTCAACAGAGAGCGAGAGTACGTTAATACTGGTCAAGAGTCTACATTTCGTTCCCACGTTTTTAGGACATTGTATAGTTTGGTGACACGTCAAAAATAATTTGATAAAAATAGCTATTATCTTTAAAATAACATAAAATGTCGCATTAAAAAAAATATATATATAATTATATAAGTTTAATGTTTTGTATCCTGTAACATTTATTAAAATTTTTCAACTGATTCTTGTTTAGATCATAAATTTTATTTTAAAAATCTAAATTGAAAAATGGGTAAACCACGTAACTAGTTACAAACAGACATGTTTTTATCTCAGTCCGATGTCGAGAAAATTTATTCTGCCTCTCATAAGTTTCATTCCAAGCAGAGTTTAACTTAATTAAAATACATGTTTAAGGTTTAAATAGTTATTTTTGTCTGTGTATTTAAAGTAATTTTCCACAAAATTCAGGCCTACTATTAACTATCAATTCGTATCTTAACAATAATTTATGTAATTTACTAAAAATAAATTATAAAATAATTTTGGTCCCTTTAACAACGTTAACCAAAATTCTATTCAACTGTAATTTTAATTTTTCAAAAACGTCTAAAATTGAAAATTATATCGTATCAATGAAGATTTTGTTATACTATGGTTATAAGAGAATTTAGAAACCGCGTTACAATTTTCAAGCAGTGAGCATCCGATATCTGAGTAAATCAATAAAGTACAATGGTAAAATTTATGAAGTTCAGTGCACGAAACTCGTGTACGTATTATACGTTCACATACAAAATACACGATTGTATTTAGGTAATACAAATAGTGTAGTGAGTCCTATGACTTTCCAATGTGCTTTGCGTGTTGTGCAGTCGCTTACATTGTTCCTTAGGCAGCCACTTACCCGTATCACTTTATGAGAAAATAAACGACACTTTTTATATCATCCTGTGTATGAAGTTTTGAAATACATACGAATAGTATTTTTTGGAGATACAATATTCTGTTACTCATAGTAAATAGTCTATGTGAAACAATATTAAAATCTGTTAATGTCATTACGCTTATATAGTTGAATAAACCGTTGCGCTGACATAATAGGAAAATGTTTAATGCTAGTAACAGCAGCAAATACCTTTCTATAAAAGCGTAGCTACATTTCTAAAATATTATATTAGTGTCTACCTTCTCGAGTACGCTACCTGAAATTAAAGTTAATTGCGTTAATGGAACAACCGTTCATGATGAAAGTAATCTTCATTATTAGCATTTGCTCGCAGACTTGACTGAAGCTGGTATCAGAGTATTCTGAATATGAATTCACTTCCTTGCCAGCACACGAGGCACGTTCTTTATTACCCTACAGTCTCTTTTGCTGTTTATTCTTCATTTGTTTCGCGACATTTAAGTTGCGTCTGCAGTTCATGCGTTGAAAGCTACGTTAATGATGTTACCTCCTTTTATGCCTTTCATAGAAGTAGCAAAACGTATATACTTCAACCGTAATGCAGTTTGTCGATGATACTGGACGTATGAACAAATTTACTGGGCATAGTCTCCATGCAGCGAGACAACCTAATATTGGAACAAAAATGCGCCTGTTAAAATTCTTTAATAACTCTGCATGTTCTAGAAATACTGAAATGAGTGCTTGCATCTGTTTGTAAACCAATATTTCATTTAACTAATATTCAAAAACAGAATGTTTTACAAGTGATGTAATATAAAATATAGTCATTCATGATATACACAACATTGGCATTGTCGACAATAGTGATCCTTCAAAAGTTCTCAGGTTTAACATTGCAATATACAAGTTAAATTTGTATTCAATGACTCTTTCCCAATTTTTTTGGTGTTTTGTGTCTCCCGCTCCTGTCGGTTGTTTGGTGGTAGAAAAATAATGATAACCGGTGAATAATACAAAGAGACCTTAATTTTTTTCCGAGCATATATAGGCCAAATAATATGTTTCAAAACACATTTTAGTTTTTGTCAACTATTTGTTACTTTCTTTTAACATATCCAGCTATTGTGGACCCCGAGTCATGAATTTACTATGCGACTTAACAAGTAAGGTTTTAATTCCT
This sequence comes from Medauroidea extradentata, assembly GCA_003012365.1. Taxonomy (NCBI): domain Eukaryota; kingdom Metazoa; phylum Arthropoda; class Insecta; order Phasmatodea; family Phasmatidae; genus Medauroidea; species Medauroidea extradentata. The sequence continues at coordinate 38,703 of PNEQ01024409.1, read as the reverse complement.
TATACCAATTCCCCTACACGAAGAATTGAAGTTGATAACTAATGAGAGGGAAAGAAGAAAATCATTTTGTACAAAATTTACTTTTAGGTTAATATGCATTTAGTTAAGTGAAATGTATGATTCGCTTGTCTTCGTTAGGCATAAAAACTTCTATGTACGTCATTTGGATTTTAAAAAAAGGTAACTTACAATTTCCGTTCTTAAATATTTATCAGCAGTCACACAAACTCAAAGTAACATCTTATTTGAAAGGTTGGAAAGTTATCGACATAGCTGTACTAATGTTCACTAGCTCACTCGTACATTACGAAGGAATGTTCAAACTGAGGAGTTCAACTGAGGCACGTGGACTCACTAAGGACGTTTCATTATCTCTTTCTTTCTTCACTCAATGGTATCTGCGCAGCGTATGTCTCAAAAACCTTCATACGTTGTTCACGACAGTCGTCAAGTAGGTCGGGGCTGCCTGTGACACTCGGGCTCGTCATGTTCTGCCGTCACCAGAGCCCTCTTTCATTAAATTTGACAGGTGTCATATACACGTAAATTATGCCATACCCGACAACGCTGTAAATATGTCCTTACTAAGGTTTGTTCCATATAAAACATTATTGTAAAATGTTAGTTTTAAAATAACTGTTTAATAAAGTTTCAATTAAATGTCAAACACCATGTTTATCTATGCAAGGCAAATGGCTCTCAATTGCGCATTTAATAATCGAGCTCTGGTTACACGCGATTCATGAACAATTGATTAATATAACAAATAATCACTGAAATGTGCAGTTCTATGGTCGATGTGTGCCCTGAAAATTTGGCATATTGAACTTTCTCTTTCTTCATCACTCAAGGTACTTCAAATATAGTTCAATGTTGCCATGCAGTTAAAATATACACAATAATATAACTCTCTATTTCAGTGACATTACAAACAATTGAGTTACTCTAGACTGTTTACCTATCACATTCACAATGACTAGTCTACAAATCTGTAACAGAGTAATAACGTTTCTATGTTTCCCTATATAATATGTAGTGTTATATTTTACATATTTGTCACTTTTTCTTGTCCTCCCATAAATGTTTATAAATCTATTAGTCAAACTGTCATACAATTCTACATATTTGTCATGAGGAATTTGTAGACTAGTCATCTTGAAAGAACCGTCATTTATAGAATTGTAAATGTGTCTGCCCGCATAGTATTGCTACCTGCCACATGAAGTGTTATAACTTCTACGAAATAGACTCAAGGACGTAACTTCCGAGCAACAAGAATTCAGGTATCTGAACTTAACGTCTCATCGACAGCTAGGTTATTGGAGACGAAACTAAAAAGCTCAGGCAAATGGGAAAGGAATCGACTATGCCAGTACTAAGCCACCATCCCAGCATTCGCATGGAGTAATTTTTGGTAAACTACGGGATACCTAAATCAGGATGACAGTTTCAGAAATTGAACCTGGATCCTCCAGAATGCAAGTCACTACATTGCTCAGACCAAGCAGAGAGAAGGCCAAAGGTTGAATTCGGGATTCCATTGCGAGATTCCTAAAAATATCGTAATGGAATTCGTTTTGCGATTCTTGAGTGAAAAAAATTTTGTAGTGAAATAATTCCATTCGTAATAATCTCACTTCCTCTTTGGGTGGTAAGATGTGATTCCGCAACGCCTCAAAGCCGACAGCAATGACACTTTTGCAGTATCTTGCGATAACCTCGCTGTTTTAAACTAACGGAATAAAGCATTGAAGTACAGCAGCAATTCCGCACATATATTAAACTTGTGCTAACACTTTACAGGTTAATTTAAAACTACAATTGTCCAGTAAAATACGTATTTTATATCACTACATGTGAATTTAATACTCAACCTATACTTGTCTATTAACTTACAATTTTGTATTGTTTAAAATGCCGTTTCTTAAAGTAATAACTGCAAGATGCAATATTTAGTTATGAGGGAAATTAAAAAGTTGGAAAAAATGTATTGCATGGGTACGTGTATTTTGGGAACGAAATATGCGTTTGGATTGAGCGACAAGAAGTTTGTAAAGGTTTTTAGACTGAGTAAAAGGTGTGTTGCGTATATAATTGTCAATTAGAAAGAGGTTAGGGAAACACCTACAAAAAAATCTTCTCATCGATTTAAAGCAACACGCGTTAACTTAAGCTTTTAACAAAAAATAATTTCTAATACTGTGTGTATATATATATATATATATATATATATATATATATATATATATATATATAGTGTTCTGCACAGCACCACTTGAATAAAATATTCTTAAATTCTCTCGGAAACAGCACGTTGTGTTGTACTATTTTGAATAGAGTCCACTACCGAATACCAAATAAAATATTCAAAACAGCAGATGGAGAAGAGATAAAAATAGCCTTTCCCATTTGTTACATTTTTTTTAGAGTGCGTTCAGTATATGAGTTAAAAGGTTGTTTATTTCGGTTTTTCTTGATTGACGATCGGAAGTTCGAAATTCCCAGCAATTTCACTTTCACACTGCGGAATTTTTACTCAAGAATAACATTCCGCCATAGTGAGATAATGGTTTCGTAACGTGGGAAGAGATTCGAAATTTTGGAATAATCTGGGAACAACTCAAGAATCAGGCCCTCGGACAGACTCAGTACCAAACTGGTTCGGAGCTTGCTATTTCAACAGTCGTTTTGCTCGAACAATTGCGGCAGAACCCAGGCGATGCAATAGCTCGGTGAGTACCACGGGTATAAATAATCACCAGCTACGGTAGAGACTCCTGCGCAACAACTTCTGTATTGTGCGAGAGCGTCGGTGTTGTTAGCCGAGAGCAGAACATCTCGTCCGTGGCGCGCTTGTTTACTCCAAGACCTGCAGTACCGGCCCATTGATCGCCTTGGCGGTGTTTGAATTCACGTGCCAAGGTCCAATAACTGGCTTCGTGCTCTAGAAAAGTGCATCTAGGGGGCGATGCCAAAATGTCGCCGTCCTGGTTCACGAAAAGGGTACGAGATACACGCTTGAAAATCTCCTTCAGCCAAGGGCACATGTTAAACGCCCTAGATCAATCTTCGATGCCCTACTGTTCATTCTGAAAATACATTCTACGTCACAATGGTTTCGTGAAGTCGTTAGTTGTTGCTCGCTTTCAATTTATTTCCCATGTTTCAGCTTTAAAAAACCCCGGCGGCTTCCATAGCGTAGTCAGTTTGGCGCTGGTTTACGGTGCGAGAGGTCCTGGGATGAAATCCTGGCTTGGGGATGTAGGCCTACGTTGTGTTGTTCCAACACCTTACTTCACCCTCATCGGCTCTTAAGAGGGCGTGGTACATAATTCAACGCTAAAAGCATTAATCTATAACTATAGGTTTCGTGAAGCCAATTTGCGAAAATTAAACAATAGCAATCCTACACAATAGTTTTAGCCAACGTCTTAAACAAAATTATTTCCCGTGTTTGAAATTTATGAGGCACAATCTCTGACGCCGAAACCTTGTGCATTTATCTGTGGCGCAAGCGATCACGCGTAACGAATTAGTAATTTTGGATAAGTATTTACTCATAATATTGGCAAATACCATTATCTAGGATTGTCATTGAGTATTTTATCCATATTGGCTTCGAAAAAAGCGTAGAAATCAATTAATGTTCTCAGCGTTTACTTATCTACCACGCATTAAGAGTAGCCACGTGTCCCGATTAATGCTATTTTCGGAAGTGTCATTTTTAAAATTCTGAAAGGTATTGCCAAACCGTTATGTACAAATGTTGGAAATTGTTTGTACTATGCACTGTACATACATTTGTGATAATTTTGTCTAATTACTGACTTTAATAAAATTTAATTAAGTCGATGGTAAGCCAAAATTACAGAAACATTTTTTTAAATTATGTTACATAGTACAAAATATTTCCACCCTCCCTGAATAATAAATGTCTTTGAATGTTTCTTGCAGTGGGACAGAATAACGTACTGTACTGTAATATTGTGAACATACGCTACTGCATTTGTATGTTGGCCTGGAAATTTTCGAATGAGACTAAGAAAAAACAAACAAACGAAAAACAAAACAAAAAATTAGAAAATAAGCCTAGTTTGGCTGAAGTCAACACACTCATAAACCGGAACAACAGAACATGAAAGATCCTATAAGGAATTGACAACAACAAATAAAGGATATTAAAATAAACATCCAAAAATAAAAGTCGAAATACAAAACAAAATAATGTGTAAAACTCAGGACGTCACATAAGAAAGTACAGGCAATACTGAGACGAAGACTATAATGGACACAAAACAGAATAACACCGACGACGTAAGATACGACAGACTAAACGACACAACGATGAAGACACAAAACAACTCAGTGGTCTTCTCAAAATCGACTTTTCACGACGTCTCGAGAGCTGACATCTGCTTCCGTATTCAGGTGAAGTAAAAGTGGAGGAAAAACCCCTTTAACGCCAACTGTTTGACAAGCACTAAAACTGGTATAATCCGCACTTAGCTATCAGAGCCGAAAAGATTTACTCCAACAAAGAGTCACTAACTTCTGAACATACCCAATATGTACGATAAAAACATATGAAAAAGTCAACCCATCTCGTTCATCCACAAAAACACGATTGAAAAACCTGCAGGAACCTTAGTAATCCCGTATGTCTGGGGTTTTTCAGAAAATATAAAACGGCTAGGCAACATGTATATTGTACAGACTGCTTTCAAATCTAAGACCACGTTAAAAAGCATCGTTACGAAGCTGGAACCCAGCAATTAACAGACTGCAAACCAGGACTGAGTCTGTCAAATAGTAGTGGAAGTACATACATAGTAGAAACAGACAGACCGCTTTCCACACGTTTTAAAGAACATAAAAATAACACCAAAAAAGGCAAGATACAAAAATCCAAACTGGCCGAACATGTGTGGGAAAATAGTTATAAAATACTACGGGAAAATGTCACTCCACTTACACTAGAAACACAACCTATCAAAAGAAAAATAAAAGAATCAGCATTCGTTGTGAATAATGAAAATGTATTTAGTCAGCAAAGTATAGAATTTAGAAACATGTGGAAACCTTTAACAAAAAAAAAAAAAAAAAATTTGCAAAGTGACAGATTATACAACCCATTAAAAGTTGCGCGGCTAATCAGGAGAGAGCTCGACTGCCATTGGTCGCTCTAGGAGCAGTGCTGCACACTATAAATACCACCCGATAAAAAATTTTCCCCTGTTTCACTTTTACTTCACCAGAAGACGGGAGCAGACGTCAGCTACCGAAACGTCGTGAAAAGTGGGTCTTTAGAAATCTACTGTGTTCTTTTGTGTCTTCATCGTTGTGTCGTCTAGTCTGTGTCTATGACGGCATATGCTGTTATTCTGTCTTTGTTCTGTATTGTCTGTGTTGTCTTAATTGTGGTGTCCTGAGTTTTACACATTACTTAGTTTAATATTTCGACTTTTATTTTTGGTTGTTTATTTTCCTTTATTTGTTGTTGACTAATTTCTTATGGAATCTTTCATGTTCTATTGTTTTGGTTTATGGATTTGTTGACTTCAGTCAAACTAGGCTTATTATCTCATTTTTTTCGTTTCTCGTTTGTTTGTTTTTTCTTAGTCTCATTATAAAATTCCTAGGACAACATAATATTGCAATGGCGTATGTCTACAATAGTACAGTACGTTATTACTACATTACGGTTCTGCGATATATGTTTTCTTTTAAGATTTAAAAATTTTAACTCGCAAAACAGAATAAATAGGAACCCGTTGCTAAAGAACCGTACAACCCTCTCACCTCACCTTCGGCTCAAAATAAATCCCAGTCTTGTCAAACATGGAAAATCGGAATTGAAAGATCGCCAAAAATATTTTATATATATTTACTACCTGCCCAAGTGCGGCTCCGCCCGAATGGAATTTTTGAAAGAAAGCAGTGACGATAGCTTATCGTGTTAATGCGATATTGAAGACATGACGAAGAAACACTTGGTGACTTTTCATCCCTAAAGCATAACGATATCTCACCAGGTTTATGAAATATCCAGGATATCCGGAAAATAAAGTTTACCCCTTTTCACACCTCAGTGGGTGCCTACGCCGCTCTGAGAAGCCACAGTTAAATTTTCATACTTTAGTTGTCGCTTATATTTTCGTACATAATATCGCAGCAGTTAACCGTCACTTTACTTTACGTGGGATTCAAACTCAAAACCTCCAACCGGTGTTCGAAACAACTATGCCAACATTAGTCGTTATAATTCTTAATCAATTATGTGTGTGTATACAGGCTCGTGCCCAAGGAGATTTACGTATCAATACTAAAGTAACACTTTTAAATTATTTCTCCGTGTTCATTTAGGGATCATCTTTCCACCTTCTAATTTGTTGAATTTTGATAAATCATGACACAGCTTTTCGGATATTTAGTAAGTTTAATTCATGCTAGAACACCGTCTCGATATTTCAAAGTATTTAAGACATACACGGATTAATTGAAGCTACACTACATTTTTTAAAATACACTTAGGCCTAATGGTTTAATTTAAAAAAAAAACTGAAACTACATTTTAGGGATATGCATTAGCTTCATTCTGAAGCAAAAGCACTTCAATTTTTCAGCGGGTTTAAAAGTTACCAAGTATTGATTGAAAACACGTTTTACGGTTTTTCACAGCTTTAATTTACGAATATTGAAAAATCAAAAAATTAGGTAGTATTAATTTTTGTAAGCTTCGTTCTGAAACAAAAACTGCCTTGATATGTCAACGGATTACGCTATCGAGAATTCACTCTAAACACATTTCACACTTTTCACCCTCAGAACATAACGGCACCTCAGCAGGTTTATGAGCTATCAAGGATATCGGGAAAATACATTTTACCCCTTTCCAGTATTTAACCTTCCGATTATCATATTTTAAACATAAAATTAACTCTTCTGCCATCTGCCAGTAATATGTGCGTATGTAATATCATAGCAGTTCCTCGTCGTCTTGCTTTACACGGGATTCAAACCTAAAACCTCCTACCAGCATTCCAAACAATTATGCCACGACAGGCCATCAGAATTATTTTAAGAAATTAAATGTGTATGCAGGCCCGTGACCAAAGAGGTATTATGTGTCGATAGAACGGCAAGAAGAAACAATTGTTATTATTTCTCCATAGGCACACCTGCTTTTCGGTATTTCTAGAACATTTTACATCTTGTCACCCCCTAAACTGTTGAATTTTGAAACATCAGAAATAACCTTTTAGGTATACGCGTAAGCTGCATTCTCAAGCAAAAAATCAATCAATATCTCAACGGGTTAGAGTTATCAAGCATTGATTTTAAAGAAATTTTAGGCCTTTCACCCCCTTAATTTGCGAATTTCGAAAAATAGAAGCATGAGATAATATGCATTTTCGTAAGATTCATTCTGAAGCAAAATTCTGCTGGATATTTCAACGGGTTTAAACGCTATCGAGGATACATTGAAGACACTTTTCAGGCCTTTTCACACACTTAATTTTCGAATATCGAAACTCCTTTTTTGGTAGGTGCCTATTGCGTAAGGGGAAGAAGGCACTCTCAAAATGTAATATCTCTAGGTCCAGCGGTTTGGGATGTGCGTTGATGAGTGCGTGGGGTACTTCATTGTATGTACTGTATAGAGATTTGAGAATTAATTTCGTATATTGTTGAACTGAGTTTAAAAATACGCTGTTCGATTTGTAGTCATTTCGGGCGTGTGTAAAAATATAACTACAATATATTTCATTGAAGCGTATGTTGTAGTCGTTGATTTCCTTGTGCTATGTTGAAACGGTTTACACTGAAAATAAAAAGAGTAAGGTACTTCACGATGACGTTTTAATTAAGCAGAATAACTTTTATTTCTTCTATTTTATATGTATATAAAAATTTTTTGGCTGATTTCGACAGTTAAAATAACTTTTAATAACGAAACAAACTTAAAACAGCGAATGCGGGACGCTGACTGGAGTAAACGCGTAAGCTATGAAATTTATCTTTTTTTTTCTGTTTGAGGGAAACTACATTTAATTTAATGTCAAAGTTGAGCAGTATTTGGTATAAATACATAACTACAAATACTATTCTCTCCATCGCACTTCAGATATTATGTCTAATATAATTACAGTCACGTGTAAAATGTGTAGTGAACATCGCATTCAGTTTAATATTTCACAAAAGACGTAACACATGAAGGCAATCTCCATTAACCCCTGCCATCTTAAATAAGTGAGTTGCTTGGAAACATTTACACACGTCTTGTAGATGGACATAATCTGTTGACGTAAAAGAGCAAACCTACCTTACACCATCTCGTGACTTATTATAAACGCCTCTCTCAGGTCTAGTGTCGCTGAGAGTAGCCTAAACCCACCTGTCGAGGGTGAGCTCCTCCAGGAGGTTGAGGTCGCAGGCGATGTACTCGAGTGCTGCGTCCGTGATCCGCGGACACCACGAGATGTCGAGGCTGCGCAGCTTCTGCAGGTTCTCTGCTATCAGCTCCACGCCGTCGTCCGTGATCTTGCTGCAGCCCGACAAGCTCAGCACTGTCAGGTTCGGCAGCGCGTGCACTACACACACACATCAACCCCGCGTCGTTAGATTTACCCACTATCAGCTCTAGCACAGTTGACATTTGAGAAATGCACACTTCATTATTCACATGTAAAATAAAGATAGTCCCTTCTTGCGCTCCACAACCAGTTATTATTTAGTGTATGTTACGTCAAGGAAACATAGAATCATGTTTTGACTGCTCAGGATTTTAACCTGGACCCATAATATACAGGTCAGAACATTATAAGTAAGATAAGTACGATATCTGTCGAGTGCAAGAAGGGACTAACTACAGTGCAATGTTGCCACATTGTGCATAAAAATTGTCGTACAACATTTTTCCACTAACATTTTCGTCTCCAATTTAGCCCAGAATTTGCGTGATGTGCTTATTACGCGTTTCTTCCTGGACATTCTGAATATGTAACATTCTGAAGAACATTAACAAACCTTGAAGTGGTATGTATATCCATGACGATCATGCAAGGCGAAACTATGTGAGCACCGTTTTCCTGCACAAACATCAATAAATCACAACCTGAAAATGTTTGTAGTAAAAAACTTCGAGTAACTATCTCCGAATCAGCAATAAACTATAGGTGAATAGTGTTCTATAGTGCTTTGTGGAATTTCAGTTCCCGAAACGTAGCGTTTACGTTGGCTGAATTATGTGTTGTCTCATAGTAGTTTGTGTATTTTTCTGCTGTTACAAATTGTTGCGTTTACTGTAACGTGTGTTGTCTCACTGACTTGTGTGTGCTGTCCACTGTTTTCTTGTAAGATTTCGTTTGTATTTCGTATTGGGTGATTTGTCTGTCTGTTTTGTGTTTCGATAAAATTAAACAGTTTTTGTGACGTTAAGTAAATGCTCGTCTCTCGTCACTGCCATTGACTGAACTTCTCTGGGATTATATATTTGTTGTTGGTTTAAACATCAAGCGACACATTTTTATAACGAAACGTAAACGTTGGTGTATGTCCACAATCCCATTTATTCTCAATGCAAGTTATTACTAAATATTTATACTCCAATCATACTTTACAATGTTTGCGCACAACTTCCGAACTTCCCTATTTGGTAACCTTCCTTGCGTACTGTATCTTCAACAACAGCCGGAGCGTGCATTTTTCACGTTTGCTTTTTTTAATTCAGTTGCCCAACACGCCAAAAAGACAGTGTAATTTTTATGTTTCACTGGCAAATAATGACCTATCAAATTGCATATATTGTCGACAGCGAGGTTATTAAAGGCGTAATAAGCGGTTCAGAAGGTTAGAAACAAATAGGGAGTGACGATTACTCGTTTTAAGGAGCCCCGCATACGTGGGTTTTGACATGCATACTTATAAAAACCCATTTTTTGCGAAACTTCTAAACAAATTTCACAATGCACTTATCAGAAACAGGTTGTTGAATACGTTCAAAACATTATGCACATTGAAAACTGTTTTCGAGCCATCATAGCTAAAAATATACTTTTTGCGAAAAACTTCTTTCAGTACGTAGGTGGCGCTTTCGAGCAACCAACAAAGCATTCGTCTAGAGTGGTTTCAGGAAATTATAGGAAATATAACTCCAAGCCGGAAACCCAGAAAGCGCGTTCGACGCGTGTGTTATCGCAACGTTATTTTGGAGTTTTAGAGTTGATATTTTGGCTTATATTTTAATTCTACTTTACTTTTAGAGGCACTCTTATAGTTTGGATTGCGTTATTTAATCAGTTATTTTGATTAATTATAGCTGACGTGTCCACACATTTAGGAATGGTGTCAGTACTACTTGCCTAGCTGCAAAAGTTGTTGGAGGTAGGCAGTCCGTATGTTTCACGCAACTAAGAGATTACTTTTCTACAGCGAGAAGAAGATGTTCGAATCTCGATAAATCACGTATGTTTGTGCAACTGTTTATGTACTTGGAAATTATGAGCAGTTTTCAATTAGCTTCCGATCACAAAAACGTGAGAGTTTATAAGACCATATAAATTATGTTATATTGAATGCCAATCAATACAGTACGTAAAAATTGACCAAATCAAAGAATTTAGATTCATGTTGAGAGCAATGTTTTAAAAAATTAACGAGATAATTGGAGGGATCAAGGCAGTCTTATGTGTAAGTGTGCCTTTACAAAGATAAACATTAAATTAAATGTTCACATAAATTCACGTAGATGAATCGTCAATAGTAAAGCCAATTTAGACAAAGCTGGTGATTTGTGATATGAGGTAAGCATGGAACAGAACCGTAATGAAAGGCGAGGAAGAAGGAGATCCCCGACAAAACCCGCTGACCAAAGGCGTCGATTCCCACATACGAAAATCCAAAAATCTGTGTGGACCTCACCAGGAATGGAATCCACATTGGCGCCTTGGTGGTAAGTAAGTGCTCTATTGCCGCTGAGTTATCGCTGCCCGGTAGCATTCTACACCGCAAGGAAATTTTTGAATTTATGGCGCTCTCCGAGGAAAAATTCGTAATTTTGTAAATGTACCAAAACACTGTACAACTAATACACATTACGTAAAGATAATAATTTCCCACATATGAAGTAATTTTCTGTTCCATAGTTTGTGTACAAGCGGATGTCAAATTAGAGTTTTGAATATTTTCGATACTTACCCAAAGTATAAACAATTCAAATAACACGAATGAAATAATTGAGAGCGAAAGTAAATGTATCTAGCTACAGAATGACACCTTTATTACTGCAGGGAAACATTATAAAAAAAACAGATACTCAAAGATATGCAAAAATTTAAACATATTCGATATTTTGTTTCAATAGAAACAATTTTTACTAGAAATGTTAAAGACCTCACTCTGTAGCTTAATGTATTTACTTTCACTCGAAATTATTTCATTCGTATGGTTTGAATATTTTTTACACTGGGTAAGTAGCGAAAATTATCAAATTTCTTCTTTGACATGCGACTGTACGAAAACTACGGATCCAAAAAATATTATATTGGTTGGAAATTACTATTAATGTACTAGGTAAGAGTTGGACAGTGTTTGGTACAGTTATAAAATTACAACTTTTTCTGAGCAGAGAAGTCTTAAGGTGGCCACCTTCCTGAAACTGATTGCCCATTTGAGGTTTCGAAAATAAAGAGCTATAAGGGAAACACTGCCGTGCCCACCCAGAACTCAACTGCTTTTATACGTAAGCGGCTGCATTTGTTACAGATTGATGGATCTTAAAGTTGTGATCCTGTCATTTCATTGTTGGAAATTCTGTTGAAAAATTCACTGTAGAGATTTTGTGTGGATACGTGACGTGCAACATAACTGTGCAAATGAGCCGCTTTTAGCTGACTTAAGACCTTAAGAGTACTCGAAAAGCGTTTTTAAATGCGTGTAATATTGTCTAAGTTCTCAACAAACTTTCTTTTGAAATAATTTTCCTATTAATAAGTCAGAATACTGGACACATATTCAGTAGTTTCGCAAAAAGAGGGGATTTCTAGCCCACTAAAATGCAGTTCTACAGCCAAATAAATGGGGCCGTTCCTTCTGATCAGAAATCTTGAGGCAGACGTAGTCCAAACACAATACTTGTTATTTCCTCGAAGAATCGGGCAACGTTACACGAATAATTACTTTGGTTCTTTGTGTCTACAAGCCTCGTAGTTCTCCAGTGTGCTGTATTTACATGTCTGCACCACCTTTTATAGGATAGTTAGTTAACGGTTTTCCCATATGTGTATTTGAAATAATTCTTAAAACTATAATTGTAATCCCACATTTTTTGAACACTCATTTTCTCGAAATAAAATATTATGAACGTGTCTAATTAACGTCTTAATCAATGCTGAGAAGCTGAACACGTGTAGCCTAAGTGCAAAGCTACTTCAGCCTAGCAACTATAAAGATCACGTCACGTTTTACTACGGATAATAACACTTAACCTTGTACTAGGATGGAGCCAAAGTTCAGGAACTTAAATTAATTAATTAATAATAATTATAATAACATTAATAGTAATAATAACCTCATTCTTTAAGTAGCGATGTTAAGGCCATATGGTCTTGTCTACCATCTAACCACATTACACAATACAACTTATATAGTTTTTAGAAAAAATTAATACTTCACCATACATTTGAAAATGAGAGAGAAAATATATAGTTTATAATCCTACACAATACTTCTTCGAAGTGTGACTATATGAAATTCCGGTACGCGTATCCATAACAGTCTCATTTCTCACTACATAAATCGAGTAAAGCAGAAACTGCACGTAATTTCCTTTTTTTTTTTTTTTTTTTTAATATCCCAGCTTCAATTTATCTCTATATAAAAGAGAACACTGATTGACTGACTGACTGACATTCAAACTACAGCCCAAACCACTGGACCTATAACCGTGAAACTTTTTATGTGGTTTCCCTTAGGTCGGAGGCGAGCACTAAGAAGTGATTTTTCGAAATTCAGTCTCTAATGGAGTGAAAATGAGTGAAATGTATTTTCGAAGAAACGTCGATAGAGCTCAAACCACGCAGCCTATCATCGTGATTTTTACTTCGATGCGACACACATAAAAATGCATGAAAGCCAATTTCAGGATTCTTTGAAATTCAACATTTAAGGGGATTAAAATACCTTCGATATCTGTCGAACCCTTCGGGGTAGAGAGTTTATTTTAACTTGAAAATGTTGCTTACGTAAATATCCAAAAATCATTCTTAGGATTTTTCGAAATTCTACCTCCAAGCAGTACAAAAGTGGAAAATATGTTTTATATAAATCATCTATAAAGCTGGAACACAATTGGCTATCGTCGTGAAATTTACTTACATTGGTTACACATACAAATGACTAACACAGGACTTCAAGACTTTTCTACATTTAATGATTTAAGTGGGTGAAAATACGTGAACTGTGTTTTCGATTATTCCTCTATATCTATCGAACCAATCGAGACATTGAAGTGCTCTTTGCTTTAGATTAATGCTTATGTAAATACATAAAATACTATTTAAATATATTTTCCGAATTCGGCCTCAAACAGGCAAATAAAATATGGTAAAATGTGTTTCCGATTGAAAATCGATATATATCGACCACATTGATCTTTTATATAGCGAAGTGATTTTTGTTTACGATTGATGCTTTCTCAAATACCTGAGAAGTAATTTCACGAATTTTCGAAATTCCCCACCTAAGGAGGAGAAAATGGGTGAAAAGTTATGAAACATGTTTTCAATTAATCGTATATATATCTTGAATCCAGTGGGCTGTTGCCATGTTTCTCACATCCAATAGAAACCAGTAAAGAAGTCTAAAATGAGATTCAAGGGTTTTAGGAGAAGATAAGAGACCTGGAATTGTCGATGTATATAGAACAAATCGGGTATTCAGTTTATTTTTCTTCGGGGTGATTATTAGGTAAATTGCCGCAAAAAGGTTTTAAGATTTTTTAAAATTTTGAACACTTAGTACTGTACAGGGGTGATATGTGTTTCTTTAATGAATGATCGAATGTTTTTCGACTGAAAGGGCTATCGTCGTGATTTTCACTTCACTTGGATACTAGTACAAATATTTAAGGTATGAAATTACGATATTTCTAAATTCGACACCTGAAGGGGTGAAAAGTTATAAATTTTGTTTTCTATCAGACGATGATACTTCTCTAATCAGTAGAGATATTAAGGTGTTGTTCGCGTCAGAGTTATGCTTACGTAAGTGCCTAAGAAAGTTGTGTAAGTTTATTGTTTTATAAGATAAATTAATCATTAAGAAGAAAATTTAATTTGTGAACTTACAAGGCAAACGATCCGAAAAGCGAGTACGACCAGCGAGAAATAAATTATGCAGGAGTTTCATTCTACAGTTCTATCAAGACGTGTTGTTGTACAACCTCTATAAGTCTAGGAAATTAATATTATTTTTGAAATTAGTTGTCGTGAATAATTTCGACGTTTTGTGGCACAGTTGTTTGTATCTCCGGTCTATTGCTCGGGAGGTTTGTGCTCAAATTCCTTTAAATGCTATGCAAACGTGCATTTCTGACACACAAGAACTGCAAGTCAGATGAAATTAGTGCAATATGGATGAAGTCGTTCAAAAGTGGTAAAAATGGATTATGCTGTCCTCTGTCTACTGAATTTCCTTGACAGCATCAGCCCACATATACCATCTCACTAACCTCAAGGTTGGGACACCAAATTCATTAATATTTTAACGAAAGTTTATCCCACCAAAACTCCCCGATGACACTAAACTTCAAGTGAAGGTTTTGAAAACAAATATGTTATTGAGGACACCACCATCAATGTTTGTACTCGAGGTAAATCAGTCTTCATACCACGTAAGCAACGTACTTATCCTCTTATATTTAAGAGATGTAATTACCCCACAACGTCAACTTTGCTGTGACTACAAATAAAGCTCATGCGTAGTCGCTGTTAGTTGCAGGGGCAAACTTAAGATTGCTTTTCGCGTGGACATCACCGCAGCGGGAATTAAAGATCGTATTTGGCCTGAACTGTTTGGAGTCACAAGTAGCATGTTATTCGTGCTATATCTGCTGACGTTTATATTTTATTGCATTTTGTACTTGTTAATATTTCTTAATATTTAGATTTCTTAGCATTTGATGATTCAACATAAAGATAGCAAATTAAGTTCCGACATGAGTGCAATCTACTATATTTATCATTATTGAAATTTAAAACGACTTACTATCGTTAAAAAATTATTTGAAAATACTTTTTACATGCAAGGTGGACTCCAATTTATGTAACTTAAAATAATAAAAAAAAAATAGGAATTTTAGAGTGTAGTAGTAAATGCAGAAACTGAAGTAAGTTAATTAAATAAAACAAATAAAAGTAAATGTTCGACTTTTAAACGCTTTTAATACCCATGCAGGATCCTTTTAGCGTCGGTTACTTCCACAAAGTTCACATGAAACTACCAAAAATAAAGCATATGTTTAAATCACAATTTTACGTCAAAAGCTACTTTTTCTTAAGGTTGTTCAAGTGGGGAAAAAACATAATTTTATATTTGTATGAAATAGTGTTAGTTTTGTACACATTACTTGAGAGTACATATACCTCTAACGGAAAAAAATTAGCTCATCTAGTTTTCCCGTAATGGCACTTCAAAGTCAAAATTTGCGTATTTTTACTTCATACAAAACTTGAAAACCAGTTAACATAAA
>PNEQ01024409.1:5205-22855 GCA_003012365.1 Medauroidea extradentata | reverse complement strand
TCGTTACTGTCTATGGCCTGTAGCATTTAAAACCCGTTTCAAAAAATGTTTATGTTAAATAAAAAATTTCAAAATTAAAAATTTTTTTGGTACTTTTAGAAATTTATTTTAAACACAGAAATATTTTATAATGTGTTTGTATATGCTTCAAGCCGTAGACGGTGACGTGTAGTTTTGATGAGATTTTTTCCATTTCATTATATTTACTGGTTTTCAAGTTTTGTATGAAGTAAAAATATGCAAATTTTGACTTTGAAATGACATTACGGGAAAATTAGATGAGCTAATTTTTTTCCGTTAGATGTTAATGTACTCTTAAGTAATGTCTACAAAACTAACACTATTTTATACAAATATAAAATTATGAATTTTTCCCCACTTGAACGCCCTTAATCATCTATTATAGAGGAATAATTTCATGTAATTAACCTGCTTTAGTATGTTGTCTCTGTGGTAGGTAAGTTTTCGTAAGTGGCAGTTATTAAGCAAAAGAATTAGAACAATGAACTAGAACGTGAGAAGTGGCGTAGTTTATTCTGTTATTTTTATGAAAAGGGTTTCATATACAGACGTGGTAAAGTTTTTTTTTTAAACCGCTCAACGTATTTGGAAACGTTGTGTAAAGTTAAAGACTTGTTTGTAAGAACTTATCCTACCATTTACTCGTTGGAAAAAGCGATTTCATTAAAAAAATAAACTTTCACTTTAATTGGGCAGTATGGAACTAATTTATTCTATTAAAATAACATGATGACACACGGTATCAAAAGTTATTCAAGCCACGGGCAAAGAAATATGTTATTGTATTTGAGGTTTTAATCTGACTCTGCAAAAAATACTTTTTACTTGCCAATTATTTCGCAAATTAAAATTTCACGTATGTTTTCTCCTCATGTTTGATAAGAGTAAGTAAATTACTGACATAACAAGGAATATAAGTATATGTTTAGTAAAAAATTAAACTATGAGGAAATCATTTTACAGCTATTTTCATGCAGCAATAAACGAATATATTTGAAAAATTAAAGAACTGAGCTCTTAGTTGCCAACAAAACACTAGGGCTGAAACTATAGACCTCTTTCGAATGACAACCAACTGCTATCCCCACAGAGAAAGCATTGGTGAGTAGTTGGTTGTCATTCGAAAGAGGTCTATGGTTTCGGCCCATAGTTACCTGCTATATCTCACTACTCAGCTGAAAATATGGTTACCTTTACATTAATATGTTGTTAGTAACGCACTATGTTACCGTGAACTACACAATGAAATAATAAAACTCGTCATTCTTTTGATTGTTCACAATATCACGCTGCCCTCAACTTCCTTCAGCGTCCACCTAATTCACTCAGACACAAAGTTTCGCCGACATAATACTTCCCCTTCGTCCTACTCTCCCCTTCCCCATGGAACAATACGCGTAATTTGAACCGACAAATATGGTTGCAGCTTACCTCCACATAACCACTTCCAGAGCCACCTGTTCATTTTCATAACTCTACTCCAGTGAATCGATTATTGTAAGAACCACATAACCAACATGTTTACAAAAAAAAATATTGGAAGTTGTTGCTGACATTTTCCCGTATAGTTTGGTGTTACAAGAGCATACTAAAATCGACAGCAACATGTTAAAAACGGAATGAGAAATATGTGTTTATTGTAAAAACCCACAACGAACATCACTTTTGGGTTTAAAAAATAACTATAGTTCTGTGCCAGACAGTGACGCCCACACAATGAGCAAGTGTTGGCTGTCTCGTCTGTACATGTTCTTCTGTGCTTTGTACGACGTTATTGTTCTTTTTACATCGTTGTTTTCTTGAAGATGGTTAGTTAAAGCAGCCAGGAAAATGCTGTCGCAGACTCTGAAGTTTATAAGGAACGGTGTATTAGAAACAATATAAAAATACTAGCTTAAAAAGAAAACTATACACAACCATAAAAGGAACTGTGAAATCTGAAGTTGAGATTGGGCCAGATTGCAAGTAAGTAAAATAGTGTTAGTAAAAACTTGAAAGTGTACTAAATTGTTCTTATAGGCCTTGCATGTTTTCTTAAAGAAAATGGCTTGTGTCTAACAGTTTTGTGAACATTGGATAAATATTTTGAAGATTACGTGCAGTTACAGCCAAGCAATATTATGTCTACAGTTTATAAAGTCCGCCGACATTAGTAGACGTTTGATAACACTAAACAACATCCTTGCTAGGGATCGTTACATGACCTAATCTAATCCACATGTTCTTTTACAGGTGCACAAAGAAGTGTTATCTACGAATATCTTAAACGGAGAGAATTACTTTATTTGCCAACCTGTTGGATATTGATCCCAAAAATGCTCAGCATTTATATTTACAAACTCTTATCATGAAAGAGGAAGTTAAACATAGGACAAAACAAAATGTATTGGCTGGATCAAGTAAACCACGCACTGCAAGCTACATATAACATGTAAAGGGGAGTAACGACACATTGCAGGTACTTAAATGTTCGTTTTATAACATTTTTGGGGTTACCCCTGATTGGGTCAGGAGACTGTGCAAACTATTGAAAGAGGGTATATTGCCCAAAGACAGGAAGGAAATGGCTCCAGCTCAGCACGCCATACCAGGGGAAGTATGCAAACTCATTGAGGACCACATTTGAAGTTTTCCGCAAAAAAGTTTCCACTATTCAAGCAAGCAAATAACTTACCTGAGTGCTTATTTAACAGTAAAACAAATGCATATTTTACTTACTGTCAAATACCCTGAAGTCAAAGTCAGCTACTGGTTTTACTACAAAATATTTAGAGAGAGTTTTAATTTGCGTTTTGGTAGGCCTCAGGTAGACTAATGTATATAGCTTATGAAACCCTAAGTGTTAAAATTAAAAGCCCATCTTTAAATGAGGTAGCAAAGCGCGCAGCTGTTGCCGAATTGTTAGTCCACAAACGACGCAGCAAGAAATTTTATACAAAACTACAAGCCATCCGAAGACGACACAGTAGCAGGACTGTGCTTTGATTGTATGATGAAGATTTGTTTACCCGATATACATGTTCAATACTTTTTTATTATTGGCAATTAACTGTCAGCGTTTTCTGCATTGCCAGTCTAAAATATAATTTCTCAAGTTCTACATCTACCATGAAGAAATGTGCGAAAATCACCCAATGAAGTATTTTCGTTCATCAGTGATTACATTAACAGTGAGTTAGGTGAACATATAAAAACATTATATGTGTTTAACGAGAATTGTGGCGGGCAGAGTAAGTACCACGCTTGTAAGATTTCTAAATTTTTTTGTAGAACATGGACGTTTTGATAATGCTTTCCAGTATTGCCTCATTCGGGACCATTCCTCTTTGCCTTGCGATCGCACATTTGGCACTATAAAAAGAACGAAGAAGAAAATTGACCGCACCTACATTGTTACACAGATCGCAAACATTGATGCGAAATCATCTTCCAAATTTATAGTGAAATGTGTTGCATCTGAAGACGTGATGAACTTTAAATTCCTGTAGCGAAACTTTTATAAGCTGTCTTGGATGTATGACTCATCTTACGGTCGTAATGTACTAAAGAATAAAGAATATCAATGTAAAAATTCCAAGGTTAATGGGTTTTTACACATTTATACCAATAAAGGTAAAGTAGAGTGTCAGGAATACAATGACGATATAATTCCGGTAGATGTATTCTCTATCCAAATTCCGGAAAATAGTGTTTCTAAAAACGTAGCATTTGAATTTCCTACAGAAAAGGCCTATAAGAAACGGCTCCCAATTAACGTGGAAAAAAATTTGAGGACCTTAAGAAGATTTTCTAGTATGTATCGCGGACGAAGTGAAACCGTTCTATACATAACTTTATACATGGCCAACCCCCAAGAAAGACATTGGCAGTGATGGGGATGATTGAGATTTACATATATTACATGGTCATACTTTTCATACTACTAAGTTTTAGTAATAGGAATTGTCATTGTGTAGGTGTTTTTCACATTATGTAGTACTAAGATAACAATTATTCATATTCCTGTACATTTACTCTTGCATACATAACAATAAGGTTTTTTTTTAAATTTTGTGATTGTTTATTTGAAAAACACAATAAATAAATACACGGGTTATTTTAATTTTTTTAAACGTGTAATTGGGATAAGCAATTGCTTTTTTTTTTTTTTTTTTTTTTTTTTTTTTTTTTTTTTTTTTTTTTTTTTTTTTTTTTTTTTTTTTTTTTTTTTTTTTTTTTTTTTTTTTTTTTTTTTTTTTTTCAAATAATGTGTGTCCCTGTCTTGGGATTTGCGTGTAAAAACTGTTCGGACAACAATTACGTTTTTATTGAATTATACAGTTTTATTATTTTCCGAAAGTTTCATTTTTGTTTTGTAGGGTTTTTACAATAAGCGATTTAAGTAGTATTCGTACTCCGCATTCAATATTCGTATGGCCTACTCTACTCACTCGATACTCTTCACTCCGGCTAAATACAGCGATCCGGACTTAATTATTTTACAGCTATTCCTAAGTAGAGATCACTCACGTACGCTGACTAGTTTTAGAATAACCTTGTGTGAGCTGAAGCTTTGCATAGAAACCAGAGAAATCGTTACACTACGCCTGGTGAATAACAGTGTTTCGCTTTGGTTATATGTGTGAAGTTACGTGTCCTGACACAAAACTGGTAGCTGTAACTGTAACCATGAGGCATTCGTGACGATTTTACAAGTTTACGAACACTTTCAGAACGCCCGCTCCAAACCAAGTGTTATATGTCATATCATAATAAAAGAGGGATAATATGAAAATAAAAGCTTTAGTTAATGATAGACGTACTTATATCAGTGAACTGACCTATCACTAGTTGGTTGCTTAGAGTGCAACTAAATTTTGAAACAAAATTTTTAATTTTTGTAACAATATAATTTAATAGATATTTTACAATACCCACGGAAAGGCCATTAAAAATATTTCATATACCTCAAGTATCCACCTCTTTAAATGCTAGATGAAAGAACACATTATCTTAAATACTTTCGTTTTCGTACTTGCCGTAGTTAAATTTGTTCGAGGAAACATTAAAAACTACATATTTTTCTAAAAATTTTAATTACACATTATGTAACTTAAAATGGGATAAAAAATAAATCTTGCTCTGTATAATAACAATATAAATAAAATACATAGCACGCACCAGTCCCTTTTAGGCTGTTGCCTACACAAGGATTCTGGCGAAAGTAAGGATGGAGATTTGCATGTTAGATTGTATTATATGTGGCTGAGTGCCTGACGAGGTTACATATACACCTCTATTGACTCTTTTTGTTCATCTCGGTGAGACCCACATTGCTCTAGAATCTGCTTGGGCGTTTTTAAAATACGCAGAAAATTGTGAACAAGTTCGTATTTTCATTATAAAAAAACACTAAGAAACATGATCATATACATTTTTTCCTACATTTTTATTCCTGTCGCGAAATTATCCTAATCTCAGTGCAGAAAATGGAGTTCGTCCAAAAACGAATTGATTACAAGTAATACAGCACATTCCTATTCACGCTCCCGTCTGCAATCTTCGGTGATGGATTTGGTTTCCCTATTCGAGTCACGAAGGCCTAGTTCATACAAGCTACGTGTACTCAGAATGGTGTCTATCGGTCTCCTGTCCATAGAACAAGGAGCAGTTACTCCTGTATTCTGGCACATAGGTCAACTAGCGCCGCAAGAGCCCGCGAACATATAGGAAGGCACATGTGTTGCCGCTCATTAAACTGTTAGTAAAACGACTGAAGAATTAAGTCCTACAACACTATATTGGCGCGGGAACACACGTCCTTACGTAACTCAATTTCGTCAATTTTGGCACTTTGATTATAAGTTTTTGACTCTACAAATATATGTATTGCATAACTTCTTAAAACAATTTATTTATTAAGTGGCCCGTACCTTGTATTAGTTGTTATGATTGCCTTCTGTATATACATACGGAATGCAGTTCATATTCTTGATACTCATTTGAATATTGTGCGAACTTAAATTACACCACTGTCCGTTGAATCAATGGCACAGTGTGCAGACGACAATGATCCGCCATTGGAAAAAGTTTGTGGGAGCGTTTTTTTTGGGGGGGGGAAGGGGGGAGGTTGATGTGACCGATGACGCAAGTAGCCTGCCCATTAATCAGCAGACTGACAACTCAAAAGGTTTAATGTATAGCAGGACCTGAGATGTAGGCGTCAACAACGAATGTAATATTCTCGTTCCTTTTCCGGTATAACACTTGTTATTCGGAAAAATGTTGAATACTTCAGCATTGTTTGTCTTTAGTTATCTAAATGTTATTACTGTAATAAATTAATTATTAATTCATTTAGTCGTATTTAAATTCCACATAATTCACAGTAATTTTTCATAGTCAGAGCTCTCACAAATGTATCTATGCGAAAAGTATTATTATCAAATACTATAAATATAATAGTGTATTTGATAATAAGTAAATTAATATTTTATTTTGTCTTCTGTTTGCTATGTAAAATAAACGCAGTTTAAATACAATTAGAAAGGTCGTTATGTTATAGCTGAAAGGAAAACATGGAGTAATTTATAACAAGCAGATAATTTATACAGCGCAGTATGAGGCACTTTAATTTCTTTCCGGAAAATATTTCTTAACGTAGAAAAATAACAATGAGATATAAAAAAATACAATGTTTAAAACTTTCTCCTTTTTCAGTATCTTATGAAGGCATTTTAAAGGACACTTAATCCTCCACTTCTTTGCGTTTAGAGTGATCAAGAAAGGTAACAAACTGTTTTCACGCAAAACACAAACATACCTTTTACATTGGCGCACATCGATTTGAACTAGATATGATCATGGACGATTCCTGCAGTGTGTACTGAGTCATTTTCTATGGACTCAATGCTGTTTCTCAGTATAACTAAACGATTTTGTGTAATATATACATCTATATTTCCTTGTGAGAGGGTACAGCTTTCTAATCTGTGATCGTGATTTTGGGGTCATCAAAAGATTAGTTCGACTACTTCAGAGGATATACTTCCCTGAGGAACATAATGACAAACTCAAAGGGGCAACAAATAACGGCCGTTTGTTTGATGTACAGTATTATAGAAATCAAATCGTACAAAATTTGGTGGCCCGGTTATTTTAAGAAGACGACCAAGAGCTTGACACCAAGGGAAAAAGGGCCGAGCAGTGGTCGAATGGTCAGACTATCCGTCTCCCGCCAAGGCGATCCGGGTTCGATTCCCGGCGGGGTCGGTCTCCGGATTTTTGCATGTGTGAATTGTGCCGGACGATGCCGTTGGCCTGCGGGTTTTCTCGAGGATCTCCCCCCCCCCCCCAATTTAATTCCGGCGCTGCTCCATACTCACCTCATGTCACCCCTCACCAGCGCTGAAGACTTCGACGTTGAGCGCTGACCAAAATCTCACTCACTCACAAAGAGAAAATAACTCTTTTAAATTGAGTCAATACAAGCATGTAATATTCAAACAGTAAAAGTTATGTTGCAGCTCATGAGTTTAGTGCTGGATTGATGCCCCATGCGTTCAAAATGTTATAAAGACCAGGGAATGTTGACCTTCCTTGCCAAAGTGCCTACAATGGTGAAGTTCACATCAAGAGAAAGAAAACTCAAAACATTCAAACGTGTTACATTATACGCCTAATATGTACAAACTAATTTATGTTAGCATTTTAACATGGTCAAAAAACAAATACCCTGGGTGAAGATGGTAGTGAAAAGTGTGAGGATGACAGACTCGTGTGAGTAAATGTAGACATGACAACATAAAACATTCTACGTGCCTACAGTGGAAGTGTTTCAAAAGAGGGCACTACTATTTAAGACAGTTTGCAACATATTGTTGTGACCAGGTCAACATTGATAGTTTGACGTTTTGTCGAAATGTTGGTATGATAACAAAAAGCATACTATTCTTGTAACTAACAGCACTGAATGCATATTTGTAAATGATTGTTATATGATATCGAGTTTCATAATGCCCTCAACGCATTGAGACTAAAAAGGAAAATATCCCTTCAACTTAGTAAATAACTTTCTGGTTATAAAGGGTATCATATTCTTCAGGCAATGTTCCATTTCCTTAAATCCTAACAAACGAATGTCTAACTGTAAGTTTTCCCATTCAACCTACCTATAGTTTAGTAGAAAAACAGTTTTTTTTTTTTTGCTTTCCCAAAAATTGTCCGAAGTGGAATATTAACTTTTTTTATTTCACCAATTCAATGGTAATCTCGACGTCATTAGAACCAGAGTACTTTACCATCGTTTCTTATAAAATTTTGTGACTTATAACTTGAGATCACACGTTAAGTAATCATCATCTGCTCTTTCTGTTGATTATAAAAATGACTCGATGCTAAATTATTTTAAGTGTTTTAGTTATTTTTTTAATCGTATTCATGGGATCTGAAAGTAGGGACTGAAACATTTTTCTCTGTGCACGTATCAAGTAAACTATATGCAGAAGGCAATATTCTTTTACTGTAGCCAAAGCGTGCGTTGTTTCCGATTAATTTTGACAAAAATCAAGTAAAAAGAAAACCTTTTACCTCTAACAAAAGGAACTAATTGTTTCATGTTTGTTTTCTCGTGATGGACTTCAGACCGTGACTTTGTTTTGTAAATATATATTTTTTGCAGGAAATCGAGATATACTCATAAACCGGAGTGATATACTACTACGACGTACTGTACACGAATACGCACATTAAATCGAGACGTTTTAAATTGCGTTGTAAGTGGTACAGGCATATTAAATGTAACAAATCGAATGCTAATAAAATAATAGCAATCATGTAAGAGGGGCGAATAGTGGTCGAGTTTCAAGGGAAGCGGTATATAACCAGACTATAAGTATATACACTTCTTGAGTACATAGCATCAACGTGTCTATAGTAGTGTGTTTTCCCGTGACTGGTACCGTGTGACAGGAGAATTCATTCCTCATGCCTTGCACGTGATTGTCTAGAATACATGCCTGCCGCTGTCAGTATAATGGTTCCAGTGACAAATCATATAAGAGTTGTGTATAGCGTACACCTCCACGCTTCGCGTAGATTGTCATATAGCAAACTGTTAATTATAAAAGTGCATTTAAGTAATGCGATTGTGGTCAGTTATGACATTGATAAAATTTAATTTTATTAGGAAGAAATAAATAACTATATTTTAGCAGACATGCATACATAAATACACACAAACGTACATTCATTCTGTTTTGTTTTTGTGTTATTGGCCAATTTTTCTCTGGAAAGAAATACTTATGAGATGTCTGTATGTCCCCCATTAAGAACTTTTAATATAGTACTCGATATTCAACGAAATTATAACAGAATGGTATGCCACGACTGGCAAATACGATACTATATATTTTTAACGGCGTATGCTACTCGAAGTATTAATTTTTCTGTAATAATGTTAAACCTTGAGCGTAACCACGGTGAAAGCAAGCAGATTTACCAAGCCTATTTTGTTTTCATTGCTGGGACTGCTGCTACTGCAAAGCAAACTTTTAGAGACATAAATTACTTTATACTGGTAGCTTATCGTTTTATTAAATTTATTTATTCGTCCATCGGATCATCAAATACATGGTATCGGACATGTCAGATTTCCGCCGTATACATTTCAATGTAACCATTTAGAAACAATTAAGTAGATCAAATATAAAATAATTTACACTGACAGATCACATCACTTTAGAAACAAAACAAACTGCAATGTTAAAGAGTTACAAATACCAGACATTCATTTTAAAATTTAAAATTAAAGCTAGCAGCTAGATCAATTATTGCTATCATTTCTAAATTCATCTAGAGAATAATAAATATTTTTCATTAAAATTTAAAAACCAACTTTTTAAATGTTTTCAAACATTTTATTTATTTTACTGTTTTGGATAATTTGGTACATTATAGTTTGCCTCATTTAAGGAGAACTGTATAATAAGAATTTGAATAGTTAAAATGTTTGAAATGAACATTATTCTTCTACTTCGTATTATAATAATGAATTTGGGAATTTAAAACATAAGTGTCCGACTTATATTTCCAAACGCATAAAACAGAGTTATACATATAATTGTACGGAACTAGCAAAATGTTTAGATGTTAAAATAGGTTTAAAATGTTTTTTACATTTTTTGTTGGTAATATGCGAATATCTCTCTTTGCAAAATAACAACAGAATTTAGTTCACTTTTATTATTCTCCAAAATTAAATACAATAGGTTAAAAGGAATAAAAAAACATAATAAGTAG
This sequence comes from Medauroidea extradentata, assembly GCA_003012365.1. Lineage (NCBI taxonomy): Eukaryota > Metazoa > Arthropoda > Insecta > Phasmatodea > Phasmatidae > Medauroidea > Medauroidea extradentata. The sequence continues at coordinate 12,556 of PNEQ01024409.1, read as the reverse complement.
CTTTTAAACATATTAAAATACGGTTTAATGAACGTAGTTTTTAGAGAAAAACAAGAAGAACTTAGTTTTTACGCGTTAGTTCAATATCATTGTTCCATTTTAAACGCTCTTCCAAGACTACACCTAAAAAATCTATATTTATATTTAAAGTATCCACCTACTTTTTGAAAGAAAATTGCATAAATTTAGTTTTCTCAATATTCTGTGTTAGCTAATTGAAAGTAAACCATTGTGTTAATATATTCAGTAATATATTTGCATTATTTTTTAGGACATTAAAATTTTTACTCTGAATTATTATGTTAGCATCATCAGCAAAAAATGATTAGTTTGGCTTCCTTTATAGAATCACGTGTCATACATGTAAATAATAAATAACAATGGACAAAGAATACTACTTTGTGGTACTTCATTTACTATTTCTTTCGAATCTGAATCATGTTTCTCAATATAGATATAATTATTTATTGACATTAACTCCACTCTTTGAATGCGACCAGTCAAGATACGATTTGAACCAATTTAAAACAGTACTTCTAACACCCATTAATTATAATTTATTAAGCAATAATTTATTATTTACAGTTTCACATGCTTTCGATAAGTCTAGAAAAACACCAACTGTGTTATTATTATCATCCGTTGCACGTAAAAGAGTAGATAAATTCCGTTATAGCTCTACAGTATAAGTATTTTTTTGATAAAACCATGCTGGAAAGTGTTTAGGAGATTGGATTTGTTTAAATAATTTAACAACCTTTCCTTCATTATCAATTAAAAATCTTAGCAAAAGCACACATTTTAGAAATCGGCCTGTAATTTGTTATATCTGACGTATCCCCTTTTTTATACAGCGGTACTGCGTCAGAGACCTTTAATACATTTGAAAGACACCATTATAAAAATACTGATTATTAAATACGAAAGTGACCATGAGATATTTGGAGCAATAATTTTTAATATACTTGCAGGTATATCATACAAACCTGTACAATAAGTGTCTTTAAGGTTCATTATACAATTAAGCATCTCTTTTTGCATTACAGGCTAATGAACAATTAATATCTGCAAGTTTTTGTGTGTAACTTCCTCTACAAACACCGAGTATGGTACATTCTTTAAAAGTTTAGTACCGATATTAAGAAAATACTTATTTGAATAATTTACTACTGTTTTTTTATTTTTAATATAAGACTGACGTCCTTATATCAAGTCAGTATCTTATTTTGTTCAACTTTTTATTTTTAGTATCAATATGGGTAATGTCCCAGATAGCCTTAGACTTATTTTGTGCAATTATTATTTTCTTATCGTTTAGTTTTTGTTGTACCCACTTTATAACGTGTTTGTAAATAAATTTGTACTTTTTACTGCAATTTAAAAAATAGCAGACTTGTTTTTAGTACTAAGTTTATGCAAATTCTTTAAATTTTGTTTAGACGTTCCGTTCGTATACCTATGGTAACCCAATATTTGAAAGATGTTTGTTCTTCGTAACTAAATATTTTCTTTTTGGGAAACACTCATTACATTTTAGGCTGACATGGGTAATAAAAATTTATAATTTGTATTAATCTCTATCATATCTGATAATGTACCAAGGTTTCTTCCCTAAAAGACGTTTGAATTTGTCAACGTTACTGTCAGAACAAGTTCTTCTAAACTGATACGTCGGTTTATAAGTTGATATAGTAACATCATGATCAGACAAATTACGTTTCACCAATTTCACTTTTATATCATCAATCTTAATATTCGAAGGAAAAAACATGATCTCTTAATTGTTTGAGATAACATGGAATTTCTTGTGGGACAATTTAGCATTGCATTTAAACTCATACTTTTTAATAGGTATAAATAGTTGTTTACTAGATTATTTTTAGAATAAAAATATGTTTAAGTCGCCACAAAATATAACCTTAGTGTTTATCCTGCAGACTAAATTTAGTAAAGCTTCTGGCTTATTTAAAAATACAGAAATTAGACCACATGGATGACGATATATACATATTAAAATAATATGCTCTTTCACAACTTCTAGTAGTGTACATTCAAAACATTTATCTTCATCAAAACATCCAATATCATATCTAACTTTATAATAAACACATTTTACAAAAATGCAAACACCCCTACTGGCTGAATCGTTTCTACAATGATAGGAGGCAAGACTATAATAAGTTATTTCAGTAAACTTTTGTTAATCCTCAAAGCAGCAATGTTCAGTTAAGCAAATAAATGTCAGGCCCTCTGGCAATGTTCCAAGAAATGCTTCTAATTATACACATTTAAAAGATCTTACATTTAGGTGAAAAACAGATAAAATATTTTTGCTAGAACTGCCAATTATTTGCTTATTTAAAATTTGATTTTTATTTTCTATTTATTTGTGTTTTTAGATGCTTTTATTGTTTCCATTACTATAATGCATTATTTACCTAAAATTATTTTTAATTATCAGGAAATATACTTTTTGACGATTGATTCATTTTCTTATTTTAAACAAGCCATTTGTCAAGCAGTGTATGTATATTTATTTGATAAACAGAAGTTGCACTGTTTACAATTTCACTAGCTACCATTTCTTTACCTTTATTATTTATGTGTAGACCATACATTGTGAAAAATTCTCTTGAAAGTTTGTCTACCTCAGTTAAATTTACAAAATTGTGTTGAGCACAGACTGTTCTACGCTAAATATTTGTTCTAGAGATTTCATCATTTACACATGACTCAGTAATTATGTCAATCCTATATGGCATAGTACTAACAACCACTGTAGTATGTCTACAGTATTCCACCTACATTTTAATTTATTGTTTTCTAAATTAAATATTCATAATTTATGTAATTAATCTCTTTGATGTACTTTATTAATTTATCTTGTGATTGATGCTAAATGTAATTTAAAGTCATATTTTATATATTTAAAGTCATAATTTTCAGTACAAGAATTGTCAAATTTAAATAATTTCAATTTTTAAATATTTCTTGTAATATTGTTTTGTGTTTACATATTTATCAGTGTGCTATGACGCGCGGAAGTTAAAGAAAACCTTGATTACTGTGATCAGTAACTATAATAATTTTTTTTTATTTCTCTTAGTAAGAGAATTTGTGATATTTTCTCTTTTGCGATTTCCGCAAACGAGTTTTAAGTTAGTGTCACTTCTTCTTGGAAAGCTCCTAGGGCATGTCGTCCCACGGCAGGCTTCTCTGCTGAGACGCCGATCCTGCCATCATCGTAAATTTTAGGGATCTATTGGAGCGGATCCTAGGTCCAAGAAGCCGTGCTAAAAGTTTGCCAGGTTCAGAAGAGGCAAATTTTATGTTAATTTCAATTTAGTTTTGAGTGAACGTGAAGACGACGAGGGATGACGCGTAAGACAGACGCTTACGAGCCTTACTATCAGTTCTATGAACTGTCTTCAGTGTAAACGTCTTGAATTGTATTGCTTTAGACTCCAACATTGTTTACTAACGTTTCAAAGTGATATATTAATTTTATACATTTTTTGGCAATTAATTGAGGAGAACCTAAGCCTAACCAGAGGTCTGAGATAATTTTAGAGACTTAAATTCTACCGACTGAGCAAATTTAAATGTAATAGCCGTGCAAGATTAAATTACAGATTAATTTTCTTAATAGAACTTTAATAACAGTTTCCGCAATTATCATTTCATATTTAAGCTTTCGTGAGTGCTGTGAATATGTTTTTTTGTATCTGGTTGAGAGCAGTACTTACTGGTAATTTTCACTGATTTTTCGCTACAGTGTAGGGAATAGCACCTGTTTTCCGCTAAATTCATTTTTGTTTTAATTATATTTTCCTTCTTTGCTATTTATAATTACGTGTTCTCTGTGTAGATTGGTTTTATCAGTGTTTTGTATTTTACCAGTGTAATATGTTATCACAGAAAAAGCTCAAACGCACTACAACACATTCACACACATATACATGCATTTAAAAAGCAAAACAGAAAGGGAAAGATTACACCACATTGGTGTGTTTGAGAGTTAGTGGAATAGAATTTAAATGCATAGTGAATTTAGTATCTTTGTTTTTAAAAAGATCATTACCACCAACCTGAATTGCAATCAAATTACATTTGTTATGAGATTTACAGTCTAGGTTTGCTGGACAATTGTATTTCAAATAATGATTGAGTTTTTCTCCCTTTTTATACTAAAATACGAAGAATTTAAACAAATTAACAAGTGACATCACGACTAAATTTTAATGGAGTTTGTTGGTCTAACTGCTTCGTGTTTTAGTTTATTGATTTTAAGATATCGACGTTTGTACCACGGGGGTTTATTCTAAGATTCGTGGCAACGAAGTAATAGTCGGTATGAAGCAACTGTCCCATGGCCTACTGAAAAAGTAATTTTTACAAAATCCGTATTCAGTGTTTTAGTCGTTACGAAGGCCAGCGTGTTCGGGTATCATCGGCCGCACGGACTTTATAAAGCAGCATCTCAAGACCTCAAGATTGCAATCGATACATCCTTAAGTTCCCATTTCGAAAAATATGCAGTTTCTTAAACGTGCGTAGATGCCGAATGAGAAATAATATTACTATCGATTACTTGAAAGGATTTACACGACTCTGACGGACAACAATATGAAAATACGAATTTTACGTTTAATCACAAACGCATATCTTATATGCGTTCTTTTATGCGCGCTCCCGTCTGTGCAGCTATAGTCGATTAGCAGGTACAAATGTGACGTTTACAGATTTATGGTTCAAATCTCCATCAAAAAGTTGAATTTTTTATTGTTATGTGTTATGTATTGCATAACTACATGATTTATTAATGATTATAAATTGTTTACTTTTTTGTCTAAATTGTTTGTCTCGTGTTATACATTGTTTCGGTTAGATTTTCGTCACATTACTTATTTTATTGTATTGTATAACCTACAGTAACTACACGAATCGCGTCCCAATATCTTAGCTATTTTTTTATCGAGCTGAAAGAGTAAAAACGGTTAGGCTATAATATTTGTTTACGACAGATGTATTGATTTGACATTTTTAGTGAACTAATTTAAGTGTGAACAGCAATCTCTCTATCCGGCATATCATCCCTCATCCCTTATACAACATAATTATAACGCAATCTACCAGGTATAAAGTTTTTCAGTGACTTTGACAGTTCAAAGACTCTAACGGACGAACACAACTTTGACACCCAGCAGGACCTGAGAATCGAATCCAGAACCCCTCACACCAAAGTCAATCCGCTCAACCAGCTAAGCTACGGGCTATGGGGGTCGGCCGTCCCTCAGATTTATAGACACAGACACTATTGGTTTTCAAATAGTAATACTAACTTATAACGTTTATGCTGACTCAGGAAGGTAGCCAGAGGGGGTCGATGGGGTCCACACACCCTCCCCCCCTTCCTAGAGAAACTGCTTGAATAGCATTTTTTGCACCTTGAAAATCAAAATTTTTACGGGGACGGACAACACTCCTTAAGTAGCACCATTTTTAGCCTACTTTCCGAAGGCAAAAGTAGGCTTATGAGATCACCTTCGTGTCTAGGTGTGTATGTCCCCCTAAAAACTTTTGAACCAGTTGACCGAATTTCATCAAACTTTGTACACATATAGTACTTAATAGCCTGACATGACTTTTATATATTTCGTTTACGCCCTGTTCATATTTTCAAAATGGTGGCCCTTGTAACATTTATCGATCAAGCTAGATATCTAAGGAACCATATTTTAGTATTTCATAAAACTCGGTACACTTAAAGAACATAGTAAGATAAATTGACATTCGTGCATTTCGATCATACAGTATTCACAGTTTCACAATGGCTGCCATTTTTAATATTATTTTTAATATGACATTTGAGGAAATATTTTTTAGAATTTCATCGAACTTGGTACACATGTACTACGTACAAACCTGACTACTTTTGCGTAGTTCAGTCAAACTGGGTTCATTTTAAATGTCAGCCAGTTTTATATTTTTAGCATATTACTACATATCTTAAAGAATATTTTTCAAAATGTCATCAAACTTGGTACACATATATCGTTCAAAGTTGGCTTGACTTTTGTGTTTTTAGTCCATCCTATTTTCATATTTTCTTACTGGTGACCATTGTTATGCTTGTAACACTGTATAACATATCTTTTTTTTTCGTTAAAATTAGTGCACGTATACCACATGTTAATCTGTCTTTACTTTTATGTATTTCAATCATACTATCTTCGTGTTTTTAAAAGGGAGGCCTGATTATATTTTTAGCATAATATTACATATATTTAAAAAAAATTTTTTTTTTCAGAATTTAATAAAACTTGGTACACGTGTACTACATACAAAGCTGACTTGACTATTTGATTATTTCGTTTATAAAATGTTCATGTTTTTATAATGGTAATCATTTCATATTTTTTGTATATGACATATTTGGGGAAATATTTTGTCGAAGTTCATTAATCTTGACACGCATAGTCTACATAGTTAGCTGACTAGACTTTTGTATATGTAGTTCATCTTTTGATAATACTTTGAAAATGGTGGCCATTTTTTATATTTAGGATAGAAAGACATATCAAAAAAAATTTTTCCCCGATTTTATCAAACTGGGTACGCGTATATTACTTAGTAAACTGTCTTATATTTTGTGTATTTTGTTTATTAAATGTCTAAATTAATATTGTGTATTATTCCTAGTTGTGCGTAAACAATGTATAACATTTCAGGGTTGATTTGCACCCACTTTGAGGAAAATAGGTTTATCAGTTATGCTGGTAACTTCTTGTTGTCTCTACTACATGGCTTAACTAGATGGAAATAATAATTAAGAGTATCTATCGACAACTGCCGTTATTACTAGTAGCTTAGGCCTACTTGGCCTAACCTTTTCTACGAGATATCTAACAACTGCAGAAAATAGTGAACAAAACAAACCTTTATCAAATACAATTAACGAAACATGAAGAAGCAAGTAGTTGAAAAACAAAACACGCTTAATGTTCGGCAGTCAGCCAGGGCCGTAACCAGGTTATGTGTTAAGGGGGGAGAAAGGGGTTCTGAACCTGGATTGTTATTTAAGGCCATGCCTGGTAGTTTTGCAGTGATTTCGAAAATAATTTTTCCAAAATGAACTAATATCTCTATGAGAAAATCGCTACATTGTTTTGTCACTAATACATCAAAGTTTCTATCTGAATTTTTCCGTTGCAATGAACACAATGGATTTTTAGATTCTTGCACCCAAAGTATCACATATTTTAGCATGAAAATGAGCCAAAATGGCACAAAATATTTTTTTTTACTGGCAAACGACTAATTTTTTTTTAAAGCCTACATATAATTGTGC
>PNEQ01024408.1:13775-49872 GCA_003012365.1 Medauroidea extradentata | reverse complement strand
AGAAACCTGGAGACCATTACCACTGATAAATTCTATTACAATATAAATTACAAAACCAGGAACACGTAATAAAATAACACGGCTCGAGGTGTCTACGGCCAAAGATACTTAAGTATACATAGACAAACAAACGTCAATATTCCTAAACATAAACAAATCAGGCGGATATATACAAATAATCAATTGCTATGTTACAGCAGATTTCAAAACTTTGTTTCGAGATTTTGTTTAAAATGGTATTCTTCATTATGGCTGATTTTTTCAAGGCAGTAAATACTATGGTATTAACTAATTATGCAATTTTAAAAATTATGGTTAGTTGAAATGTTAGTCGAAACAGTGTAATTCCTTCTCTTGGAAAAATTAGTTATCACGGCAAATACCATTTTAAAGAAAACTGCCAAACAGATGTTTATATAATCTCTCGATTTTAGCTTTAAAATGACTATCGTAAAAACACTATAAACAGGAGAGCATTGCCTTAAGTACTCCACGACAACAGAAAATCAGCCTGTAAAGATTCTTGACTCATCAGCTACACTGTCAGACGTACACCTGGCCACTCGCTGGAGCAGCAGTCAATGTACAAGTAGCTGAGGTCAGAGTGTACACAGAACTGTGGAGTCCAGCCTGCTGGTCGTTGCTGAATCAGCAAATTTTACGGCTCCCTAGTTACGACTAGTACTAGGAATATTTCGCGAGTAAAACGACCAACATGCTAGAATCCATTATCCTGTGTATACCGAACCCCTACGATTTGTCCATCATCTGCTACGCTTTCAGACAGCAGACAATGAACGAATTGACGGGGCTTGAGTACGCATAGGACATTTATTAAAAGTATTACAAGCAGCTGCTTGGCTCACATCGTTATTAGAGCGTACAGGACGGACAAGTGGTAAGTAAACCGTTCGTATTAATGTGCTGCAGTGCATTATATGCAATGCACATAGTACAATCAAATACGGCTGTAATTTGAAAGTTGCAATATTATTGCACCTCTTGGGGACATATTATTGTAGGTAAGTGACTCTTCTGGAGTATTTGTGTGTTGTATGTGTGTATAAACACGCCCAAACTTGTTGAAATATGAATATTATAATACTACCACAAAATAATCCAAATTTAAGTTCAGTATTCTGGAAATACAGAAAGAGGACGTGAAGTCTCCAGCTGAAATGAATAAACAAGTATGCGCATCTCTACAACGAAAGTCACGTAAACCGCATTAACACACGCTGGACAGCGATTGGTTTAAATAACTCACAGCAAGAAATCTCTTCTTAAAAATCACTGACCGAAGCACCTCGTTAACTAATGAAAAATGAATCGTTTTAAACACAAGTGGTTTGTCGGTACTGTTAAGATGGGACATCTGTGCTATCTTGAATTAGTATAAATGTGTTTCTTATCTATTTCGAACATTTGGCCCATGATAGGCGTAGAATACACGCACTCTAAAAACACTTGATTTGCCTCAACACAAAGTTTGTTTGAACATGGGCCACTGCAAAGTAGCTCTATCGCAAAGAAAATGTTGTTTAAAAATTAATTAAATTAATGTTAAGAAGAAAAAAATTGTGTTCCTGTTAAAACAGATTAGTGTAATTTTTGCAGGGGCAGTTGTAGCTTTACGACAAGCTTAATATAAAAAGTAATAATAAATTTTCCACACAAAAAAACTGACGCTTTTACTGTACACTTTAAACATTTTTTTCTTTGCGGCAAGTAGTTCATATTCAAACTTTGTGCTATGGTTAAGAAAGTGTTTTTAGAATGTGGTCGACAGTTTAAATAAAACATTAACATAATTGTTTTACTAATTCGGCATGCGGGGAAGGGGAGGGGGTTGCAGACGATTGATTTTAAATAATTACCTTTCTGAAATAAGCTAAATTAACGAATTTATTTCATTATTTTTTTGAAATAGGAAACAAAAGCTAGCCAGCGAACCGTATAACCAAAGTTACAACTAAATAAACACAAGATGGAGGCGAATGTTTCAACTTAATGACACTTGGGAACAAGTTACACAAAAAGTAATCAATTAATGTAATCCCGGACTGTATACGTTCCTTTGAACGGCGGCAATTTGGTCAAGGCTGCAGATAACTTCAACCGCTAGAACAAGGCCGAGTAGCGCGTAGTGAATTCGCCTCTAGGTATTACTTCCGAAAATAAAAACTACATCACACATCGTAAATAACGCTCGTGCTGTTTGGGCGGCTCTCACAAGAGTGTTTTATAACCATCTTAAATGGTCAGCTGACCGTCTCATTTCAGGACCAGTCCATCTGCATCACAATCACGTAACCTCGCGTATATTGCATGCTGAGATTGTAAACAACGTAGGTAACGTATTGCGTGGTTTAAATGGCCTTGGTAGCATACCGACTACACGCTGTATGCCCACTGCGAACTATAGATATGTTGTTTGTTGTTCCTACATTTCATATTACGTCGCAGTTTTGTAATCAGAAAGGCGAGGAACGTGAAGCGACTTCGTATTACAATAGGTTCCCAGTAATTTTGAAATATACATGGCTCTCAAATATATCACCCGTTTAATCCGGCGAATGTTAACGAACGAAAATACAAAAAACCTGACGGACAAGCTAACATGTTAACGATAAAATAGTCCAACCAGCATGCTGTACTTGACAGCTTAAATGGATGAACGCAAGTATTTTTCCCTTTGACGACTGTGATCACCGGAAAAAGGCACCTTTCAGGCTAGGATTTTAATTCTTTCATAGGCCTACAAAGTAAAATACGTCATCTCTACAGACATGGCACTAGTTTTGTTAATAACCATGCACGGCGCAAATGATGACATACGGGTACATCTCATACTTCTGAAAAAAAAAAATATATATATCTTCTCACAATCTAGCAAAAAACCATGCCAAAAGGTTACTTAATACTATTTATTAGTGTTGGAAATAAGGGGAACAGCACAGAACTGTACTGGAGTTTACGTGCACTAACAATAGCAAGCTACGTAAATAAAACCATCCGAGTGTACATAAACCAGTAACCTCATCAATACGAATACGTCAAGCTACCATGTACCTACTCATCAGGAAGGGAAAAAAAACGAACTATTCCACTACAGTTTTTGTGAAATTGAACACAAGAGGAAAAAAAAACTTTCTATCATTTATTCCTCAAAAATGTTGCGTAGATATTTCCAACTGTAAGCTCCTAGCACTTTCACTCACGCACTATTCTAACAAACCTTCTGCTGAACTCCTTCTTGAACTGGCATCAGGTTGGCGGCTCGAAACTGGGACAACTACGAGGTAGCAAGGCGAGAACAAAACTATACAAACGTCGCGCGCTCGCTCTAAAACAGTGTTGTAAACGTGAGCACGGTGTAGAATTTTATGAGCTCGGAGTAGCGTCCGATTACAATTGTTATGAGTGTTCTATTGTTGACCCCGATATACATGACAGCAAATTTAAAATGTGATGCTGGTAATAAGAACTGAGAATGTGATTAGTTCCAGTCGACAATAGCAGCAAACCGTATGCGATTCCCAATAAAAGTTATCATTAGAGATGATGGTATATCGCGAAAATGTTTTGTGCCAAGATAGCCTTGAAAACACTAACACAACGTAGCTGTCTGCAGACATCAAATATTACAATATCGGGATTCTTATTGGCTCAGTCAAATAGGGCAACAGCTCCACGTACAAGCTAAAGCCAGTAATCTTCTGGTAAGCTGGACGTGTATTGAAATCCATCAAACAGTCAATTTTTCCCGCGATAAACCATCATCTCTAGTTATCATGCCTGGTTTCTGCTAACGGATTCTGCTTCATTTTACGTTGCATTTCAGCATCCTCCCGAGGATCAAACGTTATGACGTTAGGTATAGCAGATTTCGCACCCAAAAACGTGCCCAGAAACATATTAGAACATGTACTATAGATGGCGATTGGAACATTACGCGAATTCAATGACATGTAGGCTGAATCTATTCTACTATGCATGCTCAAGCCCCGTCTATTAGTTCCACAGAGTAGCAGCTAGTGGACAAATATAGTCTACGCTTGAGTATGCCTAGGATAGTTGATTTAAGCCTACAGGTCACTGAATTAGCGAAATTTCCAGTCCCTTACTAATGAAGGAGATAATGTGCACGTATATACAGAAAAGTTTTCGTAATATTATGGGGTTTGCTCACGACGTAACTTACGACGCTACTTGTTCTAAAGTTACGCCAATTGAAGAAAGTCCGATACTTCTTAGCTTGAAATATAGGTTTAGTTTGCAAGGTATAACTGTTAAGTCTGGAAGTGAATCTTTGACGATTAAATAAGTTACAACAGGATAGGCCGAACATGTATCGTAATATACTTTATTATCGTGTGAACCACTTAACGGGCTTAATGTTCCCATATCTACCTGCGCTAGAAACGTACTGCAGCGAGTCGCAAGTAATCATATTTGGAAGAAACTTCTCAACGCGCATTACGTTTGTACATCTATGGAAGGAAAACACATTTCAAACAATGTTTTTATCAGTTTAAAAATTAGCGTCATTGATTGGAAACACGATTTTCAAAACTCTCAATGTGGCTAAAAACAGCTTTTTTAAAACTGCCGTTCCTAGGAAAATTCCAACCGGATTCGAAAAACACAATAACAAAAATAAGTACAGGAATTTTCACCATAAGTATCGCAAATAAAATAATACCGTCACCGCTTAAAGTCCAGTACGAAAATATATAATAGTAAAGTTCTGCACGCGAGTTGCTGAGTTTGCGTGTAGAGGCGATAATGCATATCATAGGCCGACCGACGTCACTCTTAACGCTCTATCGGGTTTGTGCCTCACATACACGAACGCAGCTTACCTAGATAAGAACCTTAACAAAACTAGAAAGGCTCTGTATGTACACCGAGTTCACTGGGTTACCAACAGGGAGCAGGCTGTGCAGTTTCCGCAATAAGTGATTAATGTATCACATATAACACCATAACTAAAATGTTGGACATATATCGGGTACTGAAGTTCGAAACCTCAGTATCACGAACTAGGGTAGGTTTAATCCATGGAACTTGGAAAAATACGATGTGTATATGCCCGACCATAATTATATATTTTGAAAACATTCCCGCAAGAGATATTATCTCTATATATAAAAGAGAACATTGACTGACTGAGTGACTGAAATATTGAACTGCAGCCCAAACCACTGGACCTAGAATCGTGAAAACTTTTGTGGGGTTTACCCTCAGGTCGTAAGCGAGCACTAAGAAGAGATTTTACGAAATTCGATCTCTAAGGGGGTAAAAAGGACTGAAATATATTTACGAATAAACGTCAATAGTGATCGAACTCGACGGCCGTTCATCGTGATTTTTTACATCAATATGACACACATAAAAATCATATTAGCGAATTCCAGGATTCTCTGAAATTCAACATTTAAAGGGGTGAAAAGACATTAAATTTGTTTCCCATTAATCGTCGATGTGTATCGAATCTTTCAAAGAAAAACATGGGTTTTCACTTCAAAATATTGCTTACGTAAGTATCCAAAAAGCAGTTTTAGGATTTTTTAAAATTCGACCCCCAATCAGTAAACATGGGGAGAATATGTTTTTTTATGAATCGTCTGTATAGGCGGAACACAATTAGCTGCCGTCGTGATTTTTACTTCAATTTGTTACGTATGAAAATAACTAAGACACGACTCCAAGACGTTTCGAAATATGATAACTAAGGGGTGAAAATACGTGAAATGTATTCCCGATTATTCCTCTATAAATATCGAACCAATCGAGACATCGAAGTACTCTTTGATTTAGATTGATGCTTACGTAATTAATCCAAAATGCCATTTGAATATATTTCCGGATTCGGCCTCAAAGAGGTAAAAAGCGTAAAATATGTTTTCGATTCACAATCTACCACATTGATCTTTCGTATAGCGACGTGATTTTTGTTTAAGGCTGGTGCCTACTCAAATACCTAAAAATTAATTTCAGGAATTTTGAAATTCCCCACCCAAAGAGGTGAAAAGGGACGAAAAGTGATTAAATGTGTTTTTAATTAATCGTCTATATATTTTGAACCCAACGGGCTAGTGTCGTGTTTTTCACGTCTAAGAGACACCAGTAAAGTAGTATAAAATGTGATTAAAGGGTTATTAGAATTTCAATCTCTTAGGAGGTGAAAAGACCTGGAATGTGTTTTAGATAAATATTCTACATACATCGAACCCATCGAGATACTCAGTTTATTTTTGCTTAAGGATGATGATTAGACAAATAGCCGTAAGAGGTTTTAAGATTTTTCAAAATTCGAACCCTCAGTACTGTACAGGGGTAATATGTGATTTTTAATGAATGATCGATTAAGGGGCCCGCCTCGTTGCCATAAAATCACACTGCAGCGTGTTTGAAGAAAACGTTTTACACCGAAACTAATACACGTGTGTTCACGCCGTTTCTCTACGAAAAGAACACACACTTCAGACGACTGCCCTTAAGAACTTTCAAGACAACACAAGTATTAGAAATCCCCTTTTAGGGCACGTCAAAATGGGTTAAAACGGGGTTTTCAGGCTGCTATAGCGGAAAATATACTAGCCGAATACATGTAAAACCACTTAAGGGTATTGCATTGGACTTTAGTAAAGTGATTTCGTAAATAAAAGAATAGGGTCACCACTTAAAGTCCCATAGGAAATTTGTTTTTTTTTCGCAAAGACTGCACGCCTTAAGCGTAGAGGCGACGCACCGTTGTACGGCCCATACGACGTCGCCCTTAGCACCATACCTCTCTCACACAAACACATGTGCCACGAGGCGGGCCCCTTAAGCTTTGACTTAATGAGCTATTGTCGTAATTTTCACTTCACTTGGATAGTTCAACAAATATTTTAGGTGTAAGCAGAAGGTTTTTGGAAATTCAACACCTAAAGTGGTGAAAAGGCACACAGTTTGTTTCCTATCAGCTAATGATATTTATCTAACCAGTAGATATATTGAGGTTGTGTTCGCGTCAGAATGATGTTTACGTAAGTACCAAAAAAAAAGTAATGCAAGTTTTTCATTTTATAAGATAAGTTAATTATTAAGAAGAAAACTTAGCTTCTAATCTTTCAAGGCAGACGATCCGAAAAGCAAGTACGACTAGGGAAAAATTAATTAGGCTACGGGAATTTTATTCTACAGGTCTTTCGAGACGTGTTGTACAAAAACCTCTATGAGCTCAAGAAATTAATATTTTATTTTTTAATTTGGTTTCCATGAATAACTTCGACGTTATGTGGCGCAGTTGTTTGTAGCTCCGATATATTGTTTGGGAGGTTCTGGGCTCAAGTTCCTTTAAAGGCTGTGCAAACGTGCAAGTCTTGACACACAAAAACTACAAGGAAGATGAAATTAGTGCAATTTGGATGAAGTTCAAAAGTGGTGAAAATAGGTCATGCAGTCCCCGTCAGCCTACATATATTATCTCACTAACCTCAAGGTTGTGGCACCAAATACGTTTATATTTCAGTGAAACATTATTCCGAAAGAAACTCCCTAATACCACATAACTTCAGGTGAATTATTTGAAAAACAAATATGTTATTGAGGGCACCATCACCAACAGTTGTGCTTGGGGGAAAGCAGTCTTAATACCACGTATACTCTGTATTTCATTCGATTACCCTCATACATTAAAGAATCAACATTGCTGTGACTGTACATACGGCCCAGTTGAAGTCGCTATAAGTGGCAGGGACAAACTTATGACTGCTTTTCGTGTGGACGGCTATAGCTAATTATCCTGCTGCAGATTCTAACACTTGATGACTGAACTACCTATCTGGTCTACAAAGAGGGTTTATTTTTTCAATTAAAGTAAATATTATTTACTATGAGTAATACACGCGAGCAAAGCAGCGGGCGCACTACTAGTTATACGCATATAAAACGATTACTGTTAAGGCCACGATCTTTCATTTATTTCAAACAAATGCAAATAACTCAAATATTTTTTAACAAAATGCTTTGAAAATATTTGAGACTTTTGTACAGTCAGACGATACACAATTTTGGCAGAGCCTTTATTAAAATAATGTACTGTTTGGTAGCAAAAAATATTTTGCTTCATTTTGACTTATTTTGACTACAAAATATGTGATGTTTCAGGGGTAAAAATCTAAAAATCCGTTTGGTGTATTGCAACAGAAAAATTCATACACAAACGATGGTATATAAGTGTTAAAAATGTAAGAATGAATTTTTGATACATGTATTAATTTGCGTTAAAAATATTTTCGAAACCACTGCAAAACTAAAGGGCTAGGCTTTGATGAAGGCGTTGGTACTCAAACTACTGTTATTAGTACCGATGACGTATCTTGCTGGCGTCTTACCTAGCAGTAAATTATTACCGAGTGTAATTGTACTTTTGTTTCATCTTCGTTTGAATGTTCAATCATAAGTTCACAATTTTTCTAAATCAGTGAATCACTCTTGAAACGGATGACTTACAAACAATTTCAGAAGAAATTGCAACATGATACTGTCAGCCCCTATGAAATTATATCATATATTACCTTCAGTGGCGTCGCGTGGAGTGTTCCAAGGTGTGCGGTGCCCAGCAATGACTATACACAACACTGAGTTGTCTGAGGAACCATTTGACTTGTATGGTCAGGAACACTCCAAAGCCAGTAGCGTACACGAGGCAAGGTACGAATTATCCTATAATATAAACACCTCGGTCCCTGCAACAACACAACTGCTCAAAGCGTATAGTCGCTGCTAATACCGCACGCCTTGGGACACAGCCACGCTACGCCAGATTACCTTCATATTTTGTACTTCCCCTAACTCACAGTTACTTCCTTACGGAAAAATATTCTGTGCGCGTATTTCCAAAGTGCGTGAGAATACAGCTCGACGGAAATTCACGAGCCTCATTGACCTTGTTGTATAAGATACTGTCTCGGATTCGACGACTGGTTTTCAGGTTGCCTGCGAGGTGCAAACAGCTGCTCTCAACACACTTACAAAAACGAGAAAAAAGTTAATTACGAGTTACGCGATTTTTATCAGAGATTTTGATTAATTACGGAGAATTTTTGAGCGATTAATTCTGAAGCTGTGCAATAACAAATTTAAATGTGGCACAAAAGTGTTTGGAAAGTATACGAATGGTATCGTTTACTGTATTTGTATTGTTAACAGTATTATAACAAAGCCTCCTCCTTTGTAACTCACTACGGCCTAAAATTAATCTGTGTGGTTTTTTTTTTATCAAAAAAAATAGTTTCATAAAGCAATTTACATAATACTTTAAACATAAATCCCCCACATAGATCTTCGTTAAACGTGTTTGTAAGTTGCTTACTCCATGACCAAAGACAGGAACGCAATGGGATTTCAAAATTGGTCACACTACTTACTCTTAAACAATTCTTATTCGGCTATTGATTGACGTGATATCTATATTAGTTTTATATTGAAATGGAGCATTTTTATCGTTTGGGTTTTCAAGCTATGCAACTCTGGTGTGCCTTCCTTGTATTAGATGCAGTGGTTTTCTGATACCGTTCAAGCATTTTATATCAATAATTTACATATGTTCAGCACAAAACATGTTTCCTTTCAAGAAGTAACAGTAGTTATACTTTTAAGGTGGTAAGTCGATAACGGCAATCAGATACTTATAAACCGCACCAAAGTGCTAAAATATTTGTAGCACCAAATTTAAAAAGAGGTCGACGTTACTCTTTCCATCTGTTTCAGGAAATAACGCCATAATAAATCATCCGAGTTGCGATATACTGTATTATAAAATTTGCCATTTTCAAACGGTTGTGATTTGCCCCTGTTTTTGGTGGGCGGAAAGAGAAGTTCAGAGCTCATATCTGCCTGCGTGTCCCGCATGCCAGTACGAGCACTCCCCACACGGTGACGTCACAACATGGCGACCAGGCGAAGTAGAAAGAGTTCAGCTGTCCACGAGTCCCCTGACTGATGATGCATGTCATTACACTTCAGTGTACGCAATTTCCCTTCTCTTTCTCACCCCTAAACTTTATCGTTTTATCCCTTTTTTAAATACACTACAAGAAAAAAAATTATTTCATTAGATTTTTCGTGGAAATCGATAGTAACCCGTAGAGGAAAATCAAGTAAGGTAAAAAGGACTAAGATTGTAGAAATAAGTTTAAATATATTATAGTTAACGGAAAATTAAAGGCCCCGCTAACAGGGGCTATTTAGCGTTGGAGGCTCAGAAGCAAATGAGCTATACGGCAACTTTAACAGGTCCAAAACTCTGCGATTTTAAGCCGTAACCATACAACGTTCTTGGTGGAAATTCTGGATGAAAGTTCAGTTTACAGTCATTGAGTTTCATATACATACATCCGGTAAGTTCATTTTGAGGTATGGCTGTATAAAACGGCAGTTTGCAGCTACGTAAAGGAGGGCTTCGAGTGAAGCTATTTTGGTCAGCTCTAAACACTGAGGTCTTGAGCGCAGGGGAAGAGTGATATGAGCTGATGTTACGGAGCAACGAAGGAATGAAATTGCGGGGAAACAGGACTGACCCGAGAAAACCTGCCAGCTTTTTAAAGGTGACATTCCGTAATCGTCCGGTGTGTTTTTCCATCCCGTGAATCAGCACAATAGGTGCATGAGGTATAGTTTCGATCAAATATATGTTTCCTAGCACACTGAACGTATTTCTATAGCGCGTACTAAGTGGCACACTTAAGGGTTAGTCGACCTTAAATTTTTTTCTTCGTTTCATGCACTGAAATGAGGAAGGCGATTAGTCTAATATAACACGTCCGTCAAACTCCTCATCGCCTCTATGCCCGAAGTACTAAATTAGCGTGCAGTGTTTTCGTAGAAAGTGTTTTATATAACGGGACCTAAGCGATGAAGTATGTGGTAAGTCCAATGAAGGTTTCTATGTGATTTTGTTTTACGACTACGGTTGATATTTTCTCAGCTATGGTAACTTAAAAAAGTAATTATTAGTAGTTTTGAAGAGCTTGATAATAATGTTTTAAATTAGTATACTGTATTTTTAAAACCATAGGGACACATTTTGAACTGTGTTTTCTTTTCGTAGATAAACGCATCGGAAATATGTCAATAGCTATACAAGAATAAATACTTTCCATCTTTTCCTCGAAACAGCACGGCTCACGCACTTCAAATGATTTACAGTGCGCGGGAGAATAGGTTTTTTAAACCAAATTATTTAACACGTACCCATTGTACTAATGTACGAAAAGAAAACACACTTGACATGGACGAAATGCCATTCTTACGACACCACGCTCATTAAAAGCCCTGGTTCGAAGCCCAATGTATGGAAACTCTGACAGAAATGTGAAATGAACTATGCTACAGACTTTCCACCCATAAAATTATGGTCACCGCTTGAAGTCCCACAGCAAAAATGGATCGGTGGGAATCTGGCAAGCTAACACAGTACTTGGTTCACTGTGGTAATGCTCGCTTCAAGGTCGCCCTTACAGCTTCATCACTTCTGAGCCTCTAACACGCAGGTAGGTGGCGTCCTTAAATATCAGACAAATACACACATAAAAAAAGTATTACATCACCTGGGTTCCAAGATCGGTTGAACACTGACGCTGAATGGTTATATTACACCAAGAACACAGTTCCTTTGACTGTTCCTAGACGTCAGTAAGCCTGCCCAAAATGTAAACTACCATACATGAGCAGGGCCTATTAGACGGAGAGCGTACGACAGCCGATCAATTCCTGTCATTCCATCAGGTGATGCAATACTTTGTTTTTATGTGTGTAGGCAATAGACTGACCCCTACCACGGATGGTTAATTAATACAGTCCATAGAAGCTTCCTGATCTGGTTCTTGATTTAGTGAGCCAATGAACCATTTGTGATGACCTCATCGACCAGACGTTAATCCCCCGCCATGTCGTGTGGAGTAAAGTGAGTTGTATGTCGTAGCGTGTTAACCCTATGACACTGGACCTGCAAGTATAATAAATCGTGAGCTAACAACGGTTATTATTTCGTTAAGCACTTCAGACATTTTTCCCCTGCCGAAGGACAGCTATATAAGGCAGGTGAATTGGGCCACATCAGTGTCAACATACATTTATAAACAGCTGTTTGAGCAAACTAGTTTAAGAACACGGCCTTAATGGTAAACTGGCGTGCCCTTCAGTGGGCGTATAATTTTCTACCAAGAAGTAATTTACTTTATTATTTACCTAGTAAGGTTCAAACAACAACCATTACGATAAAAATATTCCGGATTTCTCTACCGAAAATTGGTCTCCAACACAAATTTTTTTCTTCACCAACGATAAAAACTTTTTTGTTATGAATGTTCCCTGAAAGTATGACAAAATGTTCATCCTATTTTCGCCATTGAAAAATACGACTTGGGGTGAATGTTTTCTGCTGCTGGTTCGTACTTCGATACTCATAAGCCCAAATAAGTGCGCCTTAGTATTCGTTAGTCTAAATGCAGACACCGCTGGGAAAAAATGTGATGTATATTGAGCTGAGAACCCGTCTTACTCACCTACAATGAAGTGTGAATCGTGGCTTGCGATGCGCGGAAAAAAGTCAAGCAGGACTTACCGTTTCGCCAATAGAGATACTATTAGAAACGCAACCAGTGACTCAAAACACACAGAAAAGAGGCATGAAATCACCACGGACTGTAATTAGAAGGTATCCTCGTATAGCCTGATCGGGAATCGAACCAGCACCCCCCCAAATGCACCACCTCACTCTGTGAACGATAAGTATAGATTATGGTATATCGCGAAAATTTTTTGTGCCAACATATATCTACTTTAAAACGCTGTAGTTTCTCGCAACACAACATCGCTGTCTACAAACCAATAACAGACATCAAATATTACAATAGCGGTATTCGTATTGGTTCAGACAAATAGTGTAATAGCCCCACGTACAGCGTAAAACCAGTGGGCGTTTAATAAGCTGAACGTACTTTGAAACCCAGCAAACAGTCAAGTTTTCCCGCGATATACCATGATTATAGAGGAACGTCAATTTCGCGGATTCATCTGGCAGCAGCCTAGACTTGTCAGTCCTATACACCCACTGGCCACAATCGATTATCTATTGGCTTATAACCGTACAAGCAGGTAGCAAGCGATAGCTCTTCGCATTATTTCCTTGTTTACTACTGGCTTGCAGTAGTCAAACGCGTTCCGTAACAGCCGCCAGCAAGTCACAGACATGACAATGAAGTATACATAATTGGCGTTCAACCTGACCTGGAATCTATCTGCAAAATTTACGTACCTCTAACCATTATCTGTAACTATAAGGTACGACAATGTTGTCCTCTTACATAGAAGGGATAAGAGTAAGCGTCTTCTCGGCAGCACGCGTTGGTTTTGGGTCGCCAATTTCTTAGATTTTAGTGGGTCGACGGAAGTTCAGTTTAGGTTTTCTCCTTCATTATGAGTAGTATAAGTCACGCCATTCGTGGAATACTACAGCTGATAATTATTAATAATAATGCGAATTTTACTACCAATTTGTAATAAAATACTGGTATAGCTACAAGCAAACCAAGCAACCGCAAAATTATGAAACAGAATATAATATCAGATAATGCTGTTTGGCGAAGTGATTATTATCCGAGGATATTATTTGTTCTCAGTACGATATTATTGTTCGCTCATTATCATTTCTTGCTCACAGTAGAGTATTCAAAAATACATTTCTGCTAGGCAAGATTTTCTGTAGACTGTTTTTAATTCCTGGTAACATTAGATACCAACTAAAATTTTTAGCCACACGTTAATTTAATCATTTGCAAGTGCGATACTGATATTATAAATAACAAGCTGTGGGAAACCATTAAATGACAACGCAGGCATAAATTACATAAAATGAATAACAGAGTTTGTATAACCCAAACTATACATGACAAATGCAATCAAAGTTCTCATCAGAAATATAACCAAGGGCTCATATATAAATAAAATCTTGTAACTCAAACTTTATTACAATTACACAACTTAAAATAGGCAAAAAATAATGTTAAACATTCCATTAAGATGTGTATTATTGTTATACGTTTTATTTTATTACTACTTGACTTTTTATCTGCGTTTGGATTTTTGTAAGCATCAAAGAGAATTTACTAAAATATCTTTAATAGTTACTTGTTAGCAACACAATTTCACCAAGTAAGGGCATATGGTACCGACCAAATATTATTTCCAAATCTACTATATTACAAAGAATATTTGTCATCTATGCGTTCCTATACCACGCATCCGACTGAGATGAAACTGTAGTGAGTTGTTGTGTGTACGCCCGCGAATGTTTATATAACATTTTTTTTTGGGAGGAAGGTGGTAAAACGGGGCATAGGAGCAGAACCGGGCACCAAATAAAATAAACAAAGAAAATCTCTCGTGACTTGTGCGTGCGCCCGCAAATGATTCCACAAAAAAAAATTGCGGTTGGGGGTGCAAAACGGGGCAGACGGGCCGATCTGGGTACCCCCAAAAATTATTGGGCATAGCTGCAGTACATGCCAGGACAGCTAGCTGTTTATGAAGACTAGGCAATATAATTGGGTTTGTCATGCAACATATATGCTTACACTTTAGAATGATTATCGCCGCAACATAACTCCGCAGCTACTCCATATACACCACACAAGAGCTCCAAACCTCCATGTTAAAGCGCTCTCTAAATCCCTCCACTCCAATAGTCAGAATCGAGAAAGTGGGGAAAGGGAAAGCCGATCACGTAGAAGGGACGTAGTTATCAATCAGCTTTGAAAGACAAGAAGAAAGTAGGCTAATTAGGAGACACTAGGGACAACAATATCAATTTTACGTCATCTTACTCTTTAGTGCCTGAATGCTCCAAAATTAACATAAAGCTACTGCTGTGTTACAACAACCAAGTCGTTTTGCAGTCTTGTAATTTGTAAGTTAATTACTATGTAACATCTTGAAAAGACTGTGTAAGTTAAGAAGTTAACTGTATTTGTAATGTAAGTCAACGTTTTCAATAATTTAATTTTGTATATATCTGATGCAAAGTAAAATTACGTATACTTTTTTTAAGTATATATTTTATATTTAAAACCGGTATTCGGCTGAACAGTACGTGGTTTAAACAATAAATAAATCTGAAAACTATACCGTAGACCTATACTTTTAATACCCGGAATCTCACAGAGAGAAGATACAACATAGTGCTATCATCCCCGGATAGTCAGCGATTTTCTGGAGAACACATCTGCGGAGACTAGGCATTAGCCGCGATGAGAGTGTACATGCGTGTTCATTCGACGGTTCAGAACCGTGCATAATGGTCTTTGTTTCAACATATTTCCTTGTGCAGTTGAATTATTTATGCACTGAGATAGACACATGGAAACAACGAATTTTAGAGAAAAGACAGTTTCAAAGATGATACAAATAAACCACTGCAATAAGGAAATTGAACAGTTTATATTTCGAATTACATCTAGTTATCCGTGTTGATTTGTTGATTCGCACCTGGTGAGAACACATGAGGCTCTTTGCGGCTCGGGCATGGAGAATTGGTATAATTATATTCTGCGGAATATCGTCACGCATTTGTTGCAAAAGCCGCTCCAAAAAGCAGTACCGACAATGGCTCATTCGGCTATATAATTTGGCTCAAATAACAGTCAATAGGTAACTATTATAGAGAACGGTATGTAGTAGTCACGGATACCTATGAGTAAAATGAAAGCTGAACTAGAAAATATTGAATACAGGAAGGTGGATATTATCGTTTTAAGTAGATAAGTAGGGCGAGGTCCTAGAGATGGAATCAATGGCATGGCCACCAGTAAACGAGGAAAGAATCGACCATGGCCTATAGTAAGGCACAGTATCAGTATTCACTAAGAGTGACTTCGAAAAACCATGGAAAACAGAAAACTTTAGGACTATGAGTAGAATTCGTATTCATCCGAATGAGAGTTCATTTTTAACACTGCTTTACCTCGCTCGCTTATTTTATAATTTTGAAAGCTAGCCCGTTGGAGTCGCGTAACGAAATGTGAAGCACACGGCAGCAAAATATCCTGAACGTACCGCTGTTCCGCCAGTGTTTACCTGATCATTACCACAGAAGAAAGAAAATCGTGGGGAACTGCACCCTACACCATGACACTTCTTGTGGTCTCCGTTCAGCAATGATGTGCAATTTTGTACGGAGCGCCACAATACCCAAAGTGTGTTTGTCGCCCTATATAATATAACTACGCGAATTTTACAGGTTCCTTGTTATTGATTCGACATTTAAACACTGTGCGCCAATTATTAGTTAATTTTACGTAAAATGTGTATTGTAAGCGTATAAAAATACACCCGAAGAATTAATAATAACACAATAAAGCGAAAACATTAAAACAAAACAAAAGAAGACACGTTCATGTTTCCTTCATGGTAATATTGGCGGTTGTCAGTTCTCTATGCGGACGTCGAGTAGGCTACGCGAATGGCCAATATATACATTTTGTATAGATACGTTTTATTAATAAATTGTTTGTTTCTACCAACTTGAGTAAAAGTTTCTTTAAATTAACAGGATTTACATTTCACATAACACGAGACTTGAAAAATTGGCGTGTTAGTGACTGATCAGTGATCAGTCTATAACTGGACTGCACTATTTTAATTATTACATCATTTCCTCGTTTGCTGTTGCCACAGTAGTTGTCTTGTTCTAAACCGGATCTCCCATAACTGGCTACGCCTTTTACTATACGTCTAAGTGAAAATGTAAAAATTTTCAGGTTTAAGTAAACATTGTTTGTTAAATAATGACATTTTCTCATGTTTGCGTATTGCATTGACATACTGCGATAAGCAATGGATAGAGATGATGGTTTATCGCGGAAAAACTTGACTATTTGCTAGGCTTCAACATACGTTCAACTTATCAAAAGATTACTGGCATTTCCTTGTACGTGGAGCTACTGCCCTATTTGATTGAGCCAATAAGAATGCCGCTAGTTTAATATTTAATGCATGTTATTGGTCTGCAGACAGCTACGTTGTGTCAGTGTTTTCAAGGCTATGTTGACACAAAACATTTTCGCGATATACCATCATCTCTAGCAATGGATGATTTTCCAAATGTGTATGCCGAGCGGGAATCAGCTTCAAAAATCAAAAAAATTTCACGAACAGTAAAATAATTCAAGTTACACGAAATGTAAAGTTAGGTTCCAAGAATTGCTGGCTATTTAAGTGGTCACAATGCTTTATTCATTCGCCTATAATGCACATAAGCTTCTCGGATCCACAACCCCATTGGTTGGGTACATGAAGAGGCACTTTACATAAGAATAGAAAACATCACTGTAACAGTCGGCAGAGATTGGACCTAGGAGGATTTTAAACGCGGGTCCGCTTGCCGCACGGCCAGACACGCCAGTTTATACTCCGGTAGATTTATGCTTGGTTACGTTACGCTTGTATCGATAAAAATCGCGTCAAGCTGCGCGCCCCTCCGCGCTGAGCAATTCTTGAAACCAGTCGAGCTGGACGCAGCGCGGTTGTCCTTGCATAGCACGGCGAAGTCCCTCGCATTTCATGCAAGGCTGCGGACAACTGGGCGCCTTACAACAGTCGACCAACATTCCCACACGACTTGCGCACGTAACCGCCACTTTAACATGCTGGCAACTACAACTTATTATTTTTATCACAATTTCACAGCATGACTCCTGACGCCAGTGATAAAAACATATTTTGGATTGGCAACAGTTTTTGCTAACCCGTTAGGATCTCAGAACTTATCTTCTCTCACTTTTCGATAACAATTTTAACATGATTAATGCACATATTTCAAAGCTTTTTCCCAACTTATTTTTCTTACTGAAAGTGTTTGACAACGCAACTGACTCGCTTTCAGGAGGCCTTAGGTTATGTCCCTGCTGGCAGCAGTACAGATTGAATTTCTCAGGTGTTTCTTTACTGAGTCACAAACAATATCGCGTTTTTGATTACATAGATTCTTATGATTCCTCGGACATCGTGCTGGTCAGCCTCGTGCTTTTAAGCAGGTGAAGTTAGAACTTCTGATACTTTCTTTCATTCGCTTCATTGTTAAACGGTACCTACCAACTTAAAACAAAACTCTTTACTGTGGGTTACGTAACATTGTTACAAATAACACCGAATACTTACAAGCTTTTCAGACCACATACAGTCCGCGGCAAACTCCATATAAAATGCTCAGTACTCATCATGAATTCAGGATTTGTGCCTCGAAATGCGTTATCTGCCATCTGCTATATCGCACCTCAGTTACCGCGGAAATATCCTTAAACCTGTTTGCAATTTAGGTAAAAATACTTATTTTATAAAGCACTACACATGTTTAAATTCTAGTCCAGTATATCATCGAATTACCAAGATTTAGATATTTGTTTTCTCATAGTTACATCTGTGTAGTGTATTATTTCTTTCTTTGACATTCAAATGTCTATACAAATCCTTCTTCGTCAGTTCTGAACGATTGCTGTATTTTAGTTTTGGTTACAAGAACTTAAGCTAACGCAAAGAGCTCAAAATACTTTTCTTCAATATATTTATTTTATCAAACAAAAAAGGTACCGTATCACTTCATAAACAAAACCGACTACGTATTTTTATAATTCACGTTTTGCATTTTGTACTGCAGCACGAACACTACGAAACAACAAATTTTAATTTTCAAAACGTCGTGATATTAGTTATGTCCAATTTCATTGAAAATTAATATACAATATACATTTTTGTATTTGTAACATTTACTAGTCTGTACACAAAGATAAATAATTTTCCTCGTTACTTGCGGCTTGAGAAGACGATAAAGGGCATCATTTTGAATTGCTTTAAATGGCAGTGCAAAAGCAAACTGAGCATACAAATATTTATGAAGAATAATGACTCTTGGCATACCATTAAGGAAAGATTCAATCAGGAATGCTTGCTTTTCAAAATTTCGTTAAAACTCTTATTAAAATTCGTTTCAATAAAAAGGGCTATAACACAGCAAGCTTGATAACTTGAAAAAAAAAATTAAAAAAGTAATCGACGTATAGAAAAAATAGGAACTGGCAAAGTTACCAGTCCCCTTCGATCGTAGCAGATAGTTTACAGAAATAATAGTTATTTCACCATTAAGCATTTATAAACATTCAATTGATACACGGTGAAAAAATATTCGAGCCAATAAAATCCTCTCTTCCCCAAAACCTACAACCATTTACTACGTGAACTGTAGACCTGAGAATACAGCAAAAGAGTTCTAGATTTTTTTTGGCTCCGCGCAATATCGGTAACGCCAGGGTACCCGCGCGATGTGACAAGCATTTGGAAATTCCTGCAGCCGTTTAACACTCATAAGACCCTGCAATGCAAAAGAAAAATCTAATAATTTCCTCAATATTTCCTCAGTTTCACCTATAACTCAAGGATTTCTTCACGGGACTGTACAACCGGCCATTAAGGCGCGTACCTAAATAGCCATGACCTGAGCAAGTGGCATACGAACGTACACTTGGAGCGACAGTTGAGCGTGTTCTCGCCTGAGAGGAAACACCAAAGGACAGCATTGACCGGGAGAGGGAGTTATTTGAGAATGTAGGGGATAGAAAATATAAACCTTCGTCGTTATTAGGGCTGGTTTCACTGAAGAAGTTTAATTTTTACACAGAAAGAGATTAACTAATCTCGCTTAGGTGTTAAAATTGTGGTAAGTTAAAATGGCGTTTCAACACCATCACTGCAAGTTTAAGTTAATCGAGATTTGCAAAACTCGGCACTGTGTCCGCTGAGTTGCCTTAAACATACGAAAACTCCCGAACAGCTGACGGAGTTTCCCGAGTACGTATGATTTGTGTTGTTGTGGCTCTACTAAAGGGAAAGGCCATTGTGTGTTGTGCGGATATTATTTTCAAAACACAAGTCACAGATGTGATGTTCACGGTGTCAAACACAAGTAATGCGACGTGTTTCTTTAAAATACAAACAGCAGAGTAGCCTAAATCTTTTTTCAGATATATAAATCCATATATCATTATCATTTCCTTCAACCAGCAGCACAAAAATGGAAATAAATGCTTCCTTGCAATTACATTCTGCATAGGGAGAGCAGCGGATCGATTGACGTAAGGGTGAAATATTTTCCACCGAGCGGTAAATTAGCCCAGTATGAAAGTTGATAGGCCTATGTATTATTACAAACTTTTTTTTATTTTATATACATTAATGTGATTGTTATTACAAGACGTATTGGTTTTTGTTGTATGCATCTGACTTCAATATACCCATGCAAACAACATAACCAACAAAATTGTAACATAACCTACAAATTTGCCCTACAGTTTTGTATAATAATTATATAGCCTAATGAAGGTTGGAATTTAGTTTACAGTAACTTCAGCGAAATTGTATAGTGACGCACAACAAAATTTTCAACCTTTCTTACTGTTAAAAGGAAACTAGACGATATTCAGACATTTGCAAAAGTTTGTGAGCGAATTGTTTCGCCAAACAAAATAGCATAATGAAATTAGCATCGTCTTATTTTTAAAAATAATTATTTCTTTTAAGTATTCAATGTGTCCAAACTCAAAGGAATAACTTCGTTGATGAAACTAGTCCTTAGTCTGTTTTCTCACAAAATATGTTAGGCCTACTACAGTGTTTGTTTTATTACAGAAATGTGTTCACAAAGATGGCGAAAAAAATAAATTAAATTCATATATAAAAAATATAAAAACCTTAACAAGATTGGCACGCGCGGGCAGATAATATCCGTAAGTATTTATTCGCGGTATAATAATATTTCATGTATGTAATTTGTGTACAGCTGCCAGTACACGTAAAAAAAAAAAAAACCTAAATGCCATACTGTTCGTACGTATGGAGGTGGTACATGTTTCGTCGTACTGAACGACGGTTGTTGGTAGATCACTCAGCGGTCACTCACTCGAAGTTGACTACAAGTTACTGTACAAGAAGGCGTTCGATCGCCACTAAGGTCACTAACGAGTTAAATACGTCGCAGGCTTAAAAGTAGATAAGCTTTAGAATGTGGAAACATGCAACACAACAAACACACAGCAATTCGATACGGTCGTCAATTTACTTCTGCTTATATTTTTGGAGAAAGTCACGTTTAACCCAGATTACTGCCGACGTGTCCGATTTTCACGGCATTCGCGCTCACTGCAATGTCCTCGCGTGACCTTTCATAATTTCCTGTCCATGATATATCCAGGAGATGGGGAACATCTACTTCCCCTTCCCCCCCCCCCCCCAAATGCCTTACATCAACATAAAACCTTTCTGTGAATGTTTCTAGACCGAAGTAAAATAGTGTAAGAATTCTAAACGTTATTGTATATAGTTACTTAAAATGTAAGAGACGACAGTAAACTCTTCCCATGTCCCAAATAAAATCTCCTGTTATTGCAAAATGGGAAAATGACCTACCACCATATCC
Organism: Medauroidea extradentata; assembly: GCA_003012365.1. Lineage (NCBI taxonomy): Eukaryota > Metazoa > Arthropoda > Insecta > Phasmatodea > Phasmatidae > Medauroidea > Medauroidea extradentata. The sequence goes on along the minus strand of PNEQ01024408.1, from coordinate 28,355 downwards.
CCTCAAAAGAAAGTTTGTATCCGAAAACTATTATTCCAAGCCTACGATGTATTTTATTATAATATAAATTAATATCCTGTTTTTCCTTTAACGTCAGCATGTTTGGCAGCGCTCCTAAATGGCTGTTGAACCACGTTACGACAGCAAAATTCAAAGATGAGCCTCTTCCAAAACGTCACGCGCATTCGGAAATAACAATTTCCAATAATACGGCTAGCTAAAATCTCATATTGATACGAAACTAATCGAAGGTTCTGCTCTACACTTTGGTGTAGACCTTCCACCAATAAAACTATAGGGGGCAGAGCTTATATAGTCCCATAGTTCCAGCGGTACAACAGAAACACTGAGCGTCAGTGTAAAGCCTTATTGGAGCGATTGACCAATAGGCTCGTATGCTGTGTAGTCTTTATTGCTCCTTCGCTTGTGGGCCTACAACGCACAAAACAGTTACAGGTACGCGGCATATTCCTGTCAAAAAAACTAACTGGTGCTACTGTATTACGCTGACCAACACCGACATGTAAATACCTCAAAGTCATTCACTCATTGTACCCAGGAGTCGAACCTAAACAAATTGATTAATTAAAAACAGCCGCTATCGCCCTTCGTCAGTAAGGCCATCTTTTGAAAACTAGTGGACATTTAAATGTTACGCAAATTCTTAACGGAATAACAACAATGTTATAATGTGTGTAACAATAACAATTCCCCGACGTTTATGAAGGTGACGTACAGCATCGCCAACCCGCCGTGTAAGTACGCGCTCTTGGTAAGAAAGTACTGCTGGCCTAATGTAAGAGAGCATTTCAATAGTAACAGAATAATAATAACAACAAAACCGTGAAAAATAAAAAAATAAAAAAAATTAAAGACAAGATTAATATATTTGGACAGACATGGGAAGCATATTTGCCCAAGCAAATTTCGACCGTGTAGACGGACAGATCAGTCCAGCTGTTTGCACCGATGCAGCGCAGTGCAGGTGCAGAGCAAGTAAAACACGCATTCACTTGCACCTCTAACTACAAATGTCACCTCTAACTATTAATTTAATCAACTACACCCACACACATTTTTTCCCGATTGAGCATGCGAGTACACGGCAAATAGGCTTGCGCTGAAGCATTAAATAGACGCATATCTACACCATTCTGTGCCATTAAGTGACTTCTTTCACTGTGTATTTAATTCCACCACAACGCACCCAGGCGCAATGCAGGTGCAAATTCTATTCTGCTGCACTTATTTTTTACGATGTTTAATCGGTGCTTAGGAACAGTCTTAGAATAGGTGAACATTTCGCTAGTGTCGTCTGTTCCCAGGCAATGTGCATAATACACAACTGTGGCCGACACACCCAAGAAGCCTGACAACGCGGTGCTGCCCTGGCACAGCGAGATAACCAGCGGCTGTTTCAGTGGACGTGCCAGGTGCCAGCCAGCACGGCTGCTCGTGACGTCACGCATCATAACACGACGTCGGATGATGGCTTCCAGTGCGCGCCACTACGAACATGGTCAGCGATAACTACAAGGGATATTTTTAGTTCAAGACCAGTCTGTAGAGACCTGAAAAATTCGCGTTTTCTGTTCGGCACAAGCTAGAATTCCAACAACTGTAAGTTTGTGTCACATTCGCAATTGGCCATTGACTTTATTGACACCTCTTGAAAGTCTCTGAGCCAATAATGAAAATGTAACTAATACATACCTGTATCACTTCAACAGCAAGCTGACTGCTATAGTCCACAAATATTCTTGCAGGCTAGCATACAGGTCAGTGAACCCGTGCATTTTTCCGGTCTCTACCAGTCTGTCGTGTGTTTACGGCGCTACCTACTCCACATTCTTGGCGCAAGTATGGCTAGGGATTATTATATTATGTAGGACTCAGTACACGTCCAACCAATTTATATGCCACATCTCAGTTAGGCCCATAGTGCTACTGTATCTCTTTTCGACTATTTTTTTCGACACCTTTAAACTGTATGAGCAAATAAACATACAGTACAAGGTACTTATTTAATTACTTTTTTTGTAGCAATATTTTTTATGATACAAATATTTTCCTGTTATCAATGCAATGGTGAATGTTAAAAAAATCGTAAAAGGCGGCTAAGTCCCGTCGAATATAAATCACTATCCTTCTTTTCATCCTTAAGTGTCACTGCCACGGTCAACAAACGGCGCGCAAAACTTCATTATAAAAATTATTTTGCTTAGTAATAATATTAAGGAATGTTACCGAGTCGGACTCGTACCTCTCGTTTGTCTATGGTTTATTATTCGCGAAGACGTAAAACACCCTAAACTGACATTTATTTCGTCATTTTAAAGCGACGAAATATTGCTACATGATCTGTAAACTACCACAGGAACATGCAGTGATCCTTCGTTCTTCTAATTATAACTTCACTAAACGATAATGTCACCACTAAGGCCAACGAAAGCATTTACGAGCCTCTGGGAATTTAATTACTAAGCAAAATCTAAAATCATCGAAAGCAAAATACTTAACACTTCAAATTTTATGTAAATACTGAAACACGATTAAATTGCTCTTTATCATGAGTATCAGCTTATTTGATAGAACCAAACAGATTGTTGTTATACAATATTTAACTTTAGAAAAACATGATATTTTATAAGGTTCGCATTCAGAACGAAGTGTGTTAATAATGCGAGGCGACATCTAATAATAAAAAAGAAAGGCGAACATGTGTTTTTAATTTCTCCGTAAAGTGATCTATATATTAGAATAATGCTGTTCTGAAAATTGACTGAAAATTATTTTCTTTAAGTAAGAAAATTTCTAGTGCCGTTGCTTAATACCAAGTGGTATTTTATTTTATGTAATAATATTGATTAGGAATTCCGGGGGTAAACGGTAGCGGCCTGCAGTGGACAGAACAGAACATATTTGCTGTGACAGCTTCCCGTCTTCTTACTATCACTCGTTCCGCAGCTCCACTCAGCATTCATCTCCATCCGTTCATGATCCCGTCTTCCGGCAGCGCTACTGGTCCAGTTGGCACGATATGGGCTACAGAAGATGCGATTCACGTCAGTTTTCAACGTCTTTTTTATTTTTGTATTTTTACCAAATACATATTTTTTTCTTATTTTATACATAAACTGATTACATCTTCCTCTTAAGAAATTTGTGTATCTCTCATAGTTTTCGAATAATGAGTCGTAAACATCTAAATTTGCAAATTACATTTTCATGCACGCCACTAAAACCAACTGACATACCAAACCGAAAAAAATTCACAGTGTATAACAATGTTATGATTTGGAATATATATAAAAAATGAAATATTTTTGTGTTTAATAAAAATACTAAATTTTGAAATGAAATTTTAAAAATGCCATGCTCTCTTGTTTCTACTTTTCTAGCGATATTATTTGCAACTAAACGAGAGCAGATATAAAAATATGTTTGGCGGTTTCGTTTAAAATCGTCTAATCTATGTTGGCTGGTTTTTCTTTCACGGCAGTAAATAATATGGTTTTAACTAATTATGCAATTAACTAAATTTTAGTTAGTTGACTTTTTAGTCGAAACCGCATAATTTCTTGTTAAAATTAACTACCATGGCAAAAATCATTTTAAACAAAACTGCCAAATATATCTGGTTTAAGCTTAAAAAAATAATTATCGCAAAATCGGCAGAAACAACAGAGAATGGCCTTATGGCCTCGCGCTGTAGCTTTGCAGCGGGTTTGAAAATATTTTTTTAACGCAAATAAATACAATTCTTACATTTTTAACACGTACATATCATCGTTTGTATCTGTGTTTTTTTTCCTGCAATACACCAAACGGATTTTTAGATTTTGCCCCCGAAATATCACACATTTTGCTGTCAAAATAAACCAAAATGAAGCAAAATAATTTTTTGCTAGCAAAAGGTAGTAGGACTAAAAAACCGCTTTGGCAAAATTGTGTGTCGTATGACTGTACACAGACTCAAATTTTTTCAAAGTATTTGGTTAAAAAATATTCGAGTTATTTGCAATTGTTTGAAATAAATCATAGCTCATGGCCTTAATTGTCCTTTGTAAACTCTGCGGTCCACAGTGGTTTCATTATATGGCAAACAAGATATCGTTCCCACGAAGATCGACTGAAACAAAGCTATGCTCAACTCGGCTGCTTTTATACGTCAGACGAGTAAACAATGATATAATCTCTTTGTAGTCCTGAGTGAAATTTGCTACACAAAACTACGCCTTGGAACACACGCCACGTGATTCTAAATAATTCAGTTAATTAAGAATTTACCATGCAATTCTTAATAGAACTCAGGTGAACGACCAATAAAAGATCAGGATTCCGAGTTCGGCTCAATTCACACCTTCGATGAGATTCTGTTGCTGAGAGCTCGTAACTAGAACTGAACTGTATTGTTTTACGCGACACTGTTATTACACGGACGACTCCGTTTGACATCATGTCTATGAGGTGAGGAGATTTCACCCGTGTGGTTTAAGCACAAACGATAATTTATAAAGATGAACTCTTTGTGAAAGTAGTTTCGAGTCCACCGCAGTATAACATATCTTCTGTGGCGTACCAGGACGACACAAAGGCCCAAATTAAGTGAATGTCTTCATTTAAATATCCTTCCTGCCTACAGCTATTTAGTGCGTTATTCGGAAGCTCTAAGGTGGAATATTGCTCAATCCCCGATTGCCTCATCGCCTCTACGCTCTAGAAACTCGACTGGCGTGCGAGTTTTTCCGTCGTCTACTCGTCCTGAGCGTGACTTGAAATGTTGACTACAAACATTACGTTAACACAGATTAAGGTTATGCTCTCTTGTTTCAACGATAATTAATTTTTGAAGCTCAAACGAAACCAGGTACCAAAGATCTGTTCGGCAGTTACATTTAAATGTTTTTTTTGCATGACATTTATTTTTTTTTTCAAGACAAGGCATTAAACGGTTTCTGCTAAAAAGCAAATTAGTCAGTTTCCCTTAATTACCTAATTAGCTAAAACCGTAGCATTTACTGCCTTGAAATAATCAGCCAGAATGGAGAAGACCATTGCCTAACGGAATTTTGAAACGTGTCCTCGTTTAGGCGTAGTAAATTAATAAAAAAGTAGAAACAGGGCTGCATGGCCTTAAAGTATGATGTTTGCCTGCAGATCGTTCTAAAGTCTCTATATGGTAAATTTAGCACTTAAACCAATTGCACGACAAAAAAAATTTTTTTTTTCTGTTGAAATAACGAAAACTTTATAATTCATCTGTTGGTTTCTTAACTACACAAGTATCGTGTTAATTTTGTTATTTACATTAAATTTGTGTTTTAATCATTCCCGAACATCACAAGTCTTTCATGGCGGATCACTACATTGAAACAAAAATTGTGTATGAGGTCTTCTCTGCCAAATTATTTTGTAGTAAACACAAAATATGTTTTTTGGTGACTAGTATATTTTAGCGGTGACAACGAACGGTGTTAGTGATGAGCACGAAATATATATTTGCAGGCTGAATACCAACAAAATATTTTGAAGATCCCACAATTTTTTCCGTGTAAGAATGGAGGAAGAAATTTGGTAGGACTGAGCTAGCGAACCAAACAAACATTTCAAAATTCGCATGGTAAACCGAACTCAAGAAGACCACTTTCTAGTCACGTAATTTCCCTCGAGCCAACTCCACAGTTGTAGCTCGTGCCCTTACAAAGGGCCGTGTCGTCGACCCGAGGTCGCAGCTGGAGGTCCTGTACTACAGCCGTGTGATTACCCAACAGCGACGTGGTCGGAGGTCGGGGAGCAGCCCACGCAGGAGAGGGTCACAGACCCTGGCGCAGAGGGAGGAGGTCCCGGGACGACGTGTCCGGGAATGTGACGGCAACGCCCTTCGATACCGTCACCAAGCTGGTCGGCCGAGCGCCCGCGTGTGGCGCAAGACCAGGCCAGACACACCTGGTTATCTATTGCCTTCCAGCCACTTTGCATCTTTGCCTCACTTATTATAAACAAATTAAACACTGTGTATGGATTTCACCGCACTCAAGTTACGGTCTGACGTCAAAATAAGTATATTGTTATCATTTTTAATATTGACACAAGACGGTGACAACTTCACTATACCGCAGAACCCGTCTACCAGCTCTGGGACTTAATGCTGCCAAGTTCTCTATGTCATTTATTTGGGTAGATGAGCAATTAATATGCCACTAGTGATTGTGTTTTCCCACCAAATGGATTTAAAAACTACTTATTAGGCCTACGCGTTTAATAACCCAGGAGGTGTGGTATATATTACATAGCGTATTATTTATCGATCGACAACGTAAATGGTTGTATTAGCATAACACAGTCTCGCAGAATATATGTATACCACTTTACATACTTACCTCTGTCACGTCTTTACTGATATGCATACATTTGTCAAACGAGAAATGACACGATTTCTGGACGTTAGGTATATTTATGAAATACCTCCTCACTAATTTGGCAACATCTAATTTTACTACCACCATCACTAATAATAATATTTACAATAGTAAAAATTTTTTATACGCGGGTTTCCGGAACAAATATATGACCTACGCGAACATTTCAAGTTTTGTGATGTTCACAAGAAATACGCATCTACCAAAGCACGGTAATGGATGGAATGGAACTGCAACGCATATGAGCATGAAGGCAAATTTGTGTTGTCCTACTTACCAAAAACTGCTTTACTAAACTCTATTTATATGTGTTGCAAATACTGATATTAATGGGTCGTCATCTCTACTTATAAAAGGGAACTACACTGACTGACAAAGCACAGCCCAAACCGCATGAACCAGAAACGTGAAATCTTAGGGATGTTCATGGTGAACTGTCGATATAGTATTTGCTTCTAAACAAATGCTTGCGCCTTGCATAAATACCAAATGATTATTTCAGGTGTATTCGAAATTCAAAACATTAAAATGAGAGGTAAAAGTGTAAAATGTGTTTGCAAAACGTCCTCAATATTTCTAAAAATTATAAAAAAACTTTTCCAGGATTAAAAAAAAATTAAGTGAGTAAAACATGAAATCAGCGAGAAAAAATAATATTTGCATAACTATCTCAAAATTCAACGAAACATGTGAGTTAGAAGTAGGTGTGCAGGAAGTGCATTTGCAAAGTAATAGCCCCTAGTGAGTGATATTTTTCGTAGAGCAGGGTTGCCAACTCGTGGAAAAAGTGGCATTTTTTTCTGGGCAAGGCCCACTAAAAAAATTTCCTAACTTCCTTTGCAGTTAAGCTAGAACTTTGATGTAGGGCTTAATGGAGAGCTAAAAAAGTGCATCTTAAGATAACAATATGTTTACCGAATTTTGTAATTTAGTTCATGTTCATGTAAAAAATTTTAAAAGTGTATTTTTGAAAATAAAAAAATGCTTAGTATATTTTTTGCTGTGAGTGACATACGTTTCATTTTGGGATGGACCTGGGATCAGAAACTACATCTGGTTCGCTGACTACATGTACAGGGGGATTGAGCCACTTTTGCACCAAATGATCTCTAAGCAAGTTCAGACCCTTCAGTCTTAGTGCAGCTTTGTCACTGACAGCAGTGCAATACACCTAGTGTGCATTTATACAGTTTAGCAGTATTGAGAAATATTTTACTAGGAATATATGGAGAAGAATTACATAAATACACAGAGCTGTATCCCATTTAATATTCAGAGCCATAAGTGCCACAAAAGCAGCAGAAAACAGTTGAGAAATCTCCTCCAGTTAATGATACAGAAACAACCACACCTGCAGACTGGACAGAAGATATGTGATTCGTGTCGAATCAAATCTCATCAATGGCAAGTTCAAGTACTACACGTGAGGAAGTGGGTAGTGAAGAGGAATGGCCACCCGACTGGACAGAAGTTATGCGATTCATGTCGGAATCAAATCTCATCAACGGCAAGTTCAAGTACTACATGTGAGGAAGTGGGTAGTGAAGAGGAAAGGCCAACTGTCAGTGATGAAGAGGAATCAAGATTGGATGTAACATTACACGCATTTAATGACAGTCTACCAAGTACAGGAGAATCGCACATACAGAAGAGATAAGTAAGAACAGCAAAATATGCAAGAACAAAGTGCAATTCAATATCTTGTTTCATTTATGAAAGAAATAGTCACTTTATCTAAAATAAATTACTTCTCTGATGGTTGTGCTGTTTAATATACAAATAAAAGTAATTTCTTAAATTTGATGGATCATTTAAAGGATTTTGGAGTTGAAGCTGGGTGAAACTTTTTTGTCACTTCTCATGGCAAAAATACTGTGATGATTTAGGAAGAACATTGAAACGACTAACTGGCAAAGTAAGTCTGCAACGTCTCTACACAGACCAAATTATGCCCCAAAACAATTGTTTGAATGAGCTGTACCTGGAACTCAGAAGCTTCATGCCTTCCTGTCTGTATCGTCTTAGGAAATAGTTGTAAAGAGATTCTCCAGTGAAACAGTAGACGGAACTCACTACATGGATAATGTAAAACGTACATTGCCTGTGAATGAAGTTAGAGGGTTTTGTGATACGTGTACGGAAGTGGGTGGTGGTTAGGATGTATTCTGAATGTACATGAAAGTTTTCGTGAAGTTATAATCAGTTTCCTGCACACACAAGGTCCCTTCCCATTTCATGTGTATCCCCAGCATACAGTTATTATAAAGATTTCAAAAGATGTGCTCACAATTGTAGATCCACGAATAGCAACTGGAGAGACATACGTTTAAACAACCTTTTATACATAGACGGCAAACTAAGGAAAATGAAGGCACAGTAACTTGCAGTATAGGTAATAAGTAAATTAATTATATATAGGAAAAAAACTCAATGTTTCATCAATGTATGACTTATAACTACACTATTTTTTAAAATCCGTTAATGTGTAACTAATATTTTAGTGAGTACGGCTTAATTCCGAATGTTCCAACATCATAGGTTCCAAGGACATTATTTATGCAAAGATCACAATCTCTGGAAAGCATTTTTCTGAAATGAAATAAATGTTTACATTAATTGCGTACTTTAAAAAAATTAATAATTAAAACTCAACTGTACATTGAATGTATGTAAATAAAGACTAAGCAGTATAAAAGCCACAGTGTTCTAGGAGTAAGATGCGCGAAAGCTAAGTGCGAGGAGAGTGGTTGGAAACTTAGCCCCTCCAATTTCTTTTATTTCCATAATAATTTCATGGAAACGTACTTTGTTCAAAAGTTATTTGATAAATTAGTTCAGTGTTATTTATGAAGTACAATGAGGATTTTAATTAACTTATTTTTATTGAAAGGACAACTATTCCTTGTAATTTTGTAAACACATACTTTATATTTTATTACAAGCACAACCATTGTAGTTTTACAAGGAATTTCTTTGGCAACTATGTTTCCAAAGATTTTCTTTGTAAAAGTACAAACATTTTTTACTGTGCAGTTATTTATCCCAGGTCCATGCCAAAATGAAACTCATGTCACTTACACCCAAAAATACACTACATAACATAAAATGTATTTAAAAATTTCAAAAATACACTTTTAAACAATTTTAAGGCCACAGGTTACTTGAACATGTCCTTGAACCAAATTGTTGATAAAATTCGGAAAACTTATTTTCATATTAAAATGCACTCTTCCAGCTGTCTTTTAAACGCTGCCTCAAAGTTCTAGCTTAACTAAACAGGAAGTTATGCATTTTTTTAGTAGGCCTTGTCCAGCAAAAATGTTACCTTTTCCACAAGTTGGCAATCCTGCTGTACGAAAAGTATTACTCATTGGGGGCTGTAACTAAGCAAATGCACGTTCCTAACTCACCTAGTTGCATTTAATTTAGCGATGGTGATGTCAACAGTTGTGTGAAATAACACGGAATGACCCTCTAGAGTGAGTGAGAGATTTTTGGTCAACGCTTAACATCGAGGTTTTCAGCGCTGGTGAGGAATGACATGAGGTGAGTATGGAGCGGCACCGGAATGAAAGGGTGGGGGAAACGGGAGGTTCCTGAGAAAACCCGCCGACCAACGGCATCGTCCGGCACGATTCCCACATGCGAAAATCCGGGGACCGACCCCGCCGGGAGTCGAACCCGGAGTACCTTGGTGGAAGAATGACCCTCTAGAGTAATTTCTCCTAATAACTTGATAACCCTAGAACCTAATATCCGAACCAATAATCTGATGTATACAGAAGCTTCTTCAATAAAATTAAATATTAACTGCCATGAGCATTACTCGCGGGTAAAGCCGCGGGTGGACAGCTACTTCACTGGATGTTTGTAACATTCCTAGGCACAACTATGCGTCGAAATATTAAGCAAACAGTTGTGTCACATGCGATAGATTTCTAGGAGCTTTATCACGGTTTCATTTTGTCTACAAAGAACTATAGAAAAAAAATACCAGGAAGTTTTTCCTATTTATCAAAAGAGGCTTCTTCGCGCTGAGGATAGCGCTAGTAAACCAATTACAAATGTAGGTCTACTGACGACAAACATCACAATGCCTGTAACGTCACTGTTTGAAGACAATTTGATAATACATCCGAATACATAATGCTATTCAAGTAAACGAACATGTCTCACCATCTGCGCTGCGTAAGTGTACTTTTTGACACACGCGTTCGTGGGGATTATGCGAGAAACTATTAATATATATTATTTTAATATATAAAATCTTCCTTTCGTTCAGCAACCTGAGTGCGAGTAATACTGGCTAAGTTTTGGATGTATCTGAATATAGTAGCCTACTTGATAAGCTACCTATCAACAAACTGTGAACTGACAGAATAATTAATAAGGAGCTTAAAGAATATGTTTGTAACGTTCTTAATGGTTACTGTGAGTACTTGAAAAACTACACGGTGTGCAAAAACTTTTTGTTTGTTCAGTGAAAATAAGTTACGTCAGTGGCTGGTACCCTATAATGTAACTAAGATGACGTAGATGGCGGTGAGAATAGTTTCAGATAATAGTCTGCAAACTATGCGGAAAACGACAAAAAAAACTTTTCCCCACGGTAAAGGTTACGTACGAAGTCGAAAGTGTAAGGGCGCAATTAAAGCGACATTTCGCTCATATAGACCAATAGATTTGCTACAAGACTTTAACCATATCTTTACTTGAGTAAACATTTATGATTTCGCTGAGTGCGCAGAGTAAATCCACTGTCATAAAAATAACTGATAGAAACTTTGATAATATCTTTAGTATGTAAACTGTCATATAAGAGGCTTGTGGTATTTTTACAGCTTCTTTGCGTTGTTTGATCACGTTTGCCTCAAGGATTATTTGCTACTCTGATACATTGAAGATATTGCGTCAGTTAGCAGTTTTGTATCAGATGCGAGGATACTACATTCTGTATCAGCACAGTTAGAAATGGAAACTAAACTACATGAACATTAAAACTAGTCATAATAAATCCAGTTTTAAGACTTTGTCCTTCAAGGTTTTCAAGAACTTATTATGTGACGAAGACTGACGATGGGGGAGGGAAGTATTACATGAAGTGAAAACGCCAGACTTTCAGTGAAATATTTGTGACTTTCTCCGACCAAATAATGACGCTTGTGGGAAAGTTCATCAGAAGATATCACAAGATCGAATTTTTTTTTTTTTTTCGTTTTTACTATCAATACACCCACAAAAATTACTTTCAGAACATAAGACTATATTATGTTGTGACATAAATGTAGAGTGATAACAGAGCAAATGAAAATGAAAAAAAACAGTAGAAATGTTTTCAACCAAACTGAAACTGAAAATGCTAGTGACTAGTCACACACATAGATCGTAAAATATTTGATTCATGATCTCAGAAATAAGATCTAATTACGGTCGTAATAAATTTAGAAAATATTATGACTCTCAGGTGACAAGTCCTAAATTCTTGCACAGACTATCACGGACGTTATAATTCTAAATGTTTCGAATATTCCGTTTCTGTTCATCTGTTCTCTCATATACACACTCATCCGCACATACACTCCGAAGCAGTTGTAAACCGGCTTCACATTATGATTTGTTTTGCTAGATTTCTAACAATTTCGACAGTGATCAGCTTGATAGGTTTTAAAGAGGTGTGTTCACAATTTATTCAAGCTATACTGTTCAACTGTTATTTATGACGGAGGATATTATTTCACTGTTTCTACTGGTGGTACGTACTTGTATTAGCCGTGACTTTATAGTCGTTTCTAAGAAATGGTGCAAAATAGCACTCCAGAGGTATCGACATTGTATTATTAAAATTTTCAATAAGTTAAGAAACGGGAGACAGCCAACATTAAAATATAAATTTGCTACTGAATAGGGCGTGGCACATAAAATACACTAAAACACCAAATGAAAACTCCTGGTTCAAGTCAATATTTAAAACTAAAAAGGATAAATTCTTGGTAATAGGTTTTACTAGCTTTATAAGCATACATTTTTGCCAGAGTGACGAATTTTCTTTTGTTAACTTACATGCAGTATAATTAAAAATACTGGTACAAAATTTCTATGGAAGAGATTCTGTCACAGAAATACGAAACGGAAAAGTATTTACTAAGAACGTGAGCATAATTGTTACTATGACAAATTTTTGGCAATTTTTAAATTTATAACTCCGTAACTTTACAAAAATTAAATCAATGCAGTTTTTATACGTATCTGACGTAGTCCATGACACTCTTCTTCAGTGTGAATTATTTTTATGTCAGTTGGTTTTCCTTGCTAGTATAAAAAAGATTTATGCAAATTTGTACTATAACATGCCAATATAAAAAAATCTATGAAAGCTAAGAATTTTCAATTTCTGGAAAATCAGTCACAATATATATCTACAAAAACAAACAATATCTCGTACAACTATAAAAAAGATTAAAACAATTAAAATTTTCTATTCACTAACTATGAATTATATTATGAAAGGATTCGAAAAACCTGCCATTTTCATTTATTCATTTAGAATATACCACTCCATTTAATTGAATATCTATTTGTTGGTATATAAGTCTTCATGTGAAAGTTAAAAGTACTACTTCTGCTGCAAGTTTCAAATCTACTTTCGCGTTTCAGTCCACATGCAAGGACTAGAGTTCGTTGACAACGAATTGCCGATAGCTTATCAAAGTTTCTTCACAGTGACTGTGTGTGGTTATGGCTTTGATGCGTGTAAAGATAAATTTAACTGTTTATTCTGTTGATATGACTATCTGTTCTTAACAATATAACAGATGGTGGAAGCAGAAATACTTTTTCTCAAAGTAGGCAAAGGAACATTTTTTTTTAATTAATTAAGTAATGCATGAAAACTGGCATACCTTTCTACATCTTATATTTGAAATATTAAACAACACCTTCCGAAATACCCCAAAATGCCTTCTTGCCATTTTGTAAAACGTGGCAGTTCATTATTCAATCATCACTCAATAGTTGTGTCGAATTATGCGTGTTTTGAGTTCCATTACCATGCGCAGTAAGATGATAGGCAAACCACAGTCTCCTGCTTCATGGTTATTAGCAGCGTGTCTTTGTTCAAACACGTCTTTCATTTGACTGCACCAATCAGAGTAAGGCAATTGTGGCACCACACGTCTGTGATTGGCCAGTAAGCCCCAAGAACAGTGAAGTTAAAAGTGCAATCACTTACCATGAAGCAGAGCTGCAGATGTGCACATAAGACATTGAAACCAATCGATGCAACAATATTTTCGCCATAAAATCGTTGCTCTACTTACAAAATATACAGGTTGTTTAGTAATTATAGGAACAAACGAAATGTTTGTGTCGAGGACGATGAAACAAGCAAATAATGATCATAAACAGAGTTCCGGAAACCCCAATATAACACATTACATGTTACGACAGGAACGCTATAATACCAGTGTTCCCGAGAGTCAAAACGTCTAAATGCTGTACACGTGGACGAAGACATTACAACCAATGTTCGAAATGGGCGCCGTTCATGGGAAGGCAGGCTTCATCACGTCTTCGCATCGATGCCCGTACATGTTAAAAAAAATGGCCATATTTGCACGTGTCCATACATCATAACGGGAAAACCGTCGTTTTCCGGACATATGTTTACTAGCATTATTTGCTTGTTTCATCGGCCTCGACACACCCCTTTCGTTTTTACCTATAATTACCAAACAACCTGTATAGTAGAATAAGCTTACCAAGTACCTTTTATTTGCACAAAAATTAGCAAAGAGAAGCTCACTCGCTACTTTAACCGGCATTTTAGACTTGTTTTTTAAGGCGACAGTAATTAAGAGTCGCATAGAAAAACTGTCAGGAGCTTCCAAGTAAGTGCGAAATACAACCGTTGGTGGCGATGTAACATTTTCACTTCCTTCAGAATAGTTATTTTAAATTATTGGTAGAGCCACGATTTTATGGCGAAAAGATTTTTGCAACATTTGGTTTCGATGAGTCATGTGCACACCTGCAGCTCTGCTACATCGTCTGTGGTTGGATAATTTTACTCTCACTGGCCTTGGCAAATTATAGACGTACAGACTCACAATAATCTTATTCTGATTGGTGCAGTCAAATGAGAAACGTGTCTGAACATAGA